>VZUI01039334.1:0-52131 GCA_013401135.1 Cettia cetti
ATTCTATTCTATTCTATTCTATTCTATTCTATTCTATTCTATTCTATTCTGGGAGATGCAGTGATCACCACTGAGTCGAAGCAGGAAAAGAGGAAGTTTAATTTTTCTTACAGCTTATATAGATTTCTAAAGAAGAGACCACTTTGGAAGACTGAGGTTCAACCTCTTCAATTCCACTGGTCTTAGAAAGTGTCCATCAATTGTCCTTTTTACAGAAAGGAATGTAAACTGTATAGATAACAACAAGAAAACATTGCTTTGTTTACATGAAAGTATGTGGAAAAGTTCTGACTCCAACTAGAAGGCTGGAAAGCAAGACGACAGTTCTAGTCTATTCCCTTATATTACCGTTACAGTGAGGGTGGTGGGACAAATAAATCTCTCTACCAGGCTGTCATGACAATGATGCCGCTGGCATCCTCCTTGCCATGAGCATTCCACTGCTGACTAATGCAGACCACTGCTGAAGCCAGGCAAAAAGCCATGAAAGGCCCTGCCCTGTTCCACTCTTGCCTCCTTCAGCCCCCAACCCCAGCAGTTTGCTCCCAACACACCTGGGTAATGCTACAGCCCTGGCTCGCCTCGCTGCAAGTGGTGGTGCAGATCCCAAGGGCCCTGTTGGGACAGATCAAAGCTGTCAGCATGACAAGCAGTACAAATGCAAGGAATTTGCCTCTGTTTATGTGCAGTGTGCTCCTTAGCTTTGCATTTTGCAGCAATGTGAAAGCTTTAAAATTTCCATTTATGTTAACAAGCCCATAAAGCATAAGGTTATTAAGTGGTGTTTATATTATCCTGTCTGAGAAGCTCATTTAGTTACCAGCTGGTTCGATTTTTACTAAAAGCAAGTTTCATGAGGGTGCTGAGTTGGAGCTGCATGTATTGGAGGAGCTTGCTTTGAAAAGACAAAACAGCAGCAATGCCACCACCACAAAATAGCTGAATTTCTCTGTAGTGTGAGTGGTCACTGCCTTCAGAGGTGAATGAAATTAATTGGCTCTGTGATTGAAAAACATGTTGCATTTAAACATTTTTAAATTTACCTTTGACAAAAATCTTTGAACATTTGTTAGTTTCTGCAAACTTTACTGGAATTTCACTGAGGTCACTGGCTTAAGGAGCACATTTAGAGTCTCAGGATTGGTTTTTTTTCCCCAATAACAAAGTCTAGTGGGGTCTGTGGCCAGACTTTCAATGGCTGAAGCAGGGGGTAAGAAGAGCACCTCTGAGAAAGCCACTGGTGAGTTTCCCCCATTGTTCTTGATTGCAGGGATAAAGTAAGAGTGCAGCAATGAAACCTGGCATGCAGGTGTAGGCACAGATATGCCACAGAGCACCTACAATAGGAGGCACTGGGGTCTGGAGAGCAGGGGCTTGGAGCGTGGGGCAGGTGTCATCTGGTGTGACCTGTGACTCAGGTGTGACAGTGGCAGCAGCAAACCATGTCCAGGAATGATCAGCATGTTGTGGGTTTTTTATACCTGAAGTTAAGTTTTACAGATAAGAACAATTTTATTCTGTCAACCTGTAAATGCAGTGTTGTCAGTTTGGAAGAATATAAGTGGAAATAATGTAAAAAATATATTTGTATTGAGCCATGCCCACAAAACAGAGGCAGTTTGGGGTTTGTTTTTTGTTTTCTGCAAGCATACCCTTTTTTCAGCTAGCCCTACCTTTTAATACTGAGAACAAAGTTCACAAGTGTGTACTAAAATATTGACGGTGACTTCATTGCAACAATTAGGAAAGTGACTTGACAGATCTGAAGGTTTAAGGCTTCTACACCATGAAATGTGTGAATGGAAATTCATTAGACTTACTTAAAATTTACTTGGAGAGGTTTAATAAAAGGCAGTTTGTAGGGCAGAGTAAAAAAAGTTCAAAAGGTTTGAAGTTGTTCAGATTTCTGGAAGATCATGTGCTAATTTTTAATGAGACTCATTGGGATGGTGCTCTTTGGAGAATAGGTTTTATAGTGGAATTTCCAGTGCCTCTTCATTTCAAGCAGGTTTTTAGATAAGAATATTACAACACAAATGCTCCAAAAAGAAATTATGTATAAACCAGGCTACTAGATAGGAGTATATTCTACCAGGTACATTATGGATGTAAGACAACACTTACATGGTTAAATTATATCCCTTTCCTGATTCTTTTTGTCCTAGATTCAGTGGAACAAACTCACCTCCTCATGAAAGATCTGGCAGCTCCCTTGGTGTCCTGAACCCTATCCAACTGATAATTATACTTGTTTGAAATTGGGGAGCTGAGAAGTAGCCTCCAGCCACTCAACAAAGGCTCCTCCAGTGCTCTGGGGAGGCAGTGCCGACACTTCCCTTCTCCTTGTCTGCCTCCTGCTGAAACACATTTGCAGAGTCTCCTGAAGCCTCTAAGGCTTTTCCAGAGATCTGGTGGAATCAGACCTGGTATCTCATGGAGTATCATCACATGCAAAGACAAAGAAACACCCCCACAGGCATAGTTAATGCAGACAAACCTTAATGGCTTTTTTTTCCCTTCCCCCTCCAGTTGCAAATGTATAATTAATCTCAGTTAAAATTTACATGTTTGATCTGTTTCCTTTAGGCTTCAGATGTGTTTGAAGGAAGGGGAAGACCCTGTGATTTGATCTGAAGTGCCTGGGATAGGCTCACTGTTTACATGGACAGACCCCTATGCCCTGAGCTGGTCAGGTGTGGCGAGCTCCCAGCTTGCAGCCCTGGGGCAGCAGGGCAGTGGCTGAGGTGCTTCCCAAGATGGGCTGCAGGAGCCCCTTCACCCCAAAAAACCATGTCCCCAGGGCTCCCATGAGAGAGACGTCTCCCTGTGAGAACGTCCACAGCCAGGTAATGGGAACCTTCTGCAGACAAGAGCCAGAGCAGGAGCTGACCCTCGTGTGAACAGACCCTCTGAGCCCTTGCTCCCACAGTGTAACAGAAATTAAAGGTGTAGGAGTGAAGGACATATCCACTTCAAACAGGGAAATTTCCATTTGAAGTGCTGTCTTGAGTCAAATCCTCCCCAGCAGCACTTTTTTTCCCTCACTGGTGTGTATCAATTTCTTCTGACAACAGTTTCATGGCTCCAGGATAAAAAAAGCCCAACTCCATTGGTATTATATTTTACAACTACAGACAGATTATGGAGATTAAAATTCTTTGGCTGAGTCACCAAAGATGGGAAGGGGGGGAGATGGGTCCACCAGGTGCTGTGAAAGGTGGGTTGAACACAAAACAAAGTGAATCCAGCTTTTCATCCCTGGTGGTGCCATGGAGGCTGGGGAGGATGGCAGATGCAGGTGGCAAAGGCAGAGCTGAAGGGACACTGGCATGAGGGGCCCTGTGTGCTGGGGAGATGGACTCTGGCACTGACTCAGGGCTGGGGGCTCGGGACTCTTCACTTATGTCACAACACTAAGGTCTTGTTCCCATGGCAAACATGAGTAGCTGAAGAATAAAATAATTTCCAGGTGATCCATCAGGGTTTTGTTTGGTTTTGTCTTCCCACTGGAACCAAAGGCCTCCCTTAAATGTTTTCTTCCCTGATGTGCAGTACTTGGGTTTGATCTTCAGATTTTCAAAGTTCTTCAGGTAGAAGTGTTCAGTGTGAAGTAAAGTGAAATGAAACCCCACATACTGACATGCACTGCTGAATGTTTCCTGTCTGAAAGCATCAGTCTAACCCTCCCTTTCCTTGGTCCACCCTGAGAGAGCAACCCGATGATCTCTCAGCTTCTGTCCCCTAGCACACAAAGATGCAAAAGCAAGGTGGCAGTTCAGCACTTCATATGGACACAGAGGAATTTAGGCACTCACTAACACTGAAGTCAAGATGAGGGTCTGGCTCAGAGGCTCTGTGTTCTATCCAGAAGTCTATGAAAAAGTTATTCTCAATTTTGCAGTGACTACTTGAAACTCTTACAGCTTACATTCTCTCCTACTTCCATTTTAGACTGTGACAGGAATGAACCCATCCCTCCAGCAGCACTGAAGCCTCAGGAGAAGACAGCATGCACTGAGCATGACATCTTAGGCCATGCTCCACAGAAGGGTACCACTGTGATCAGCAGCACTCATAGGAGCCAAAGGATCTGGTCCCTGAATCACAGATTTCTACTTAAATAGGAAAGACCAATAAAAAGTGAGATGAACAAAAGTGATTTTTATTCCTATTTGCAAATAGAGCACCAAGGCATAGGAAGATAAAGTGACTTGGTACAGCCTGGAAAAGTCCATGATGGACTCAAATGTCTGAACCTTAAGCTGAACTTTTCTTTCCAGGACCAGTCTGTGATGGAGGATACACTTTCTGCCAGAGTAGCAGGGGGAGAAGCAATGGTGCTCTTGGCTGCTATTGATAATCATCAAATTGTTGGAATTTCTGCCTGAGAGACAAGGAAGGGAATATTGGCACAAGCAAGGCTTTGTGTTTCTCTATCAAGATAAAACTTATGCTTCATTCACTGCCCATTAATGGAAGAGCTCATGGGGTCTGGCAGAGCAGCCAGCAGCCTGCACATCTCCTGAACTGTCCTAACAGGATTTGTGGAGGGCCTTGCCCAGGTCACCCCACAGCCCTGGGACTGAGGTGTGGGCCAGGATCAGTGCATAGCTCCTGGCACACCACGCCTGTGAGCAGGGTTCTCCCTCCCTGCTTGCCTCTCTGCTGCCTGACAGCTGCCCCATGGGCACTGCAGTGCCCCTGAGATCCCTTCCCTGGGGAGGGATTCTGTGCCATGGAGGTGCCCACTGGGGCTGCTGGAGTAGGAAAGCACCCAGTGCTGTCTGCACCCATGGGCACCCTCCTGCCAGCACAGCCCCAGGGGCTGTGGGGTGGGGTGGGCTGGGCAAAGAGAGCTCCCAAGATGGAGTTTTCTCCTCCTCTGCAGGGCTCGGTTCTTCCACCATGAAAGGGCTCCTGCCCTGCAGACATGCACAGCTTGTGTCAGGAAGATGGACAAAGTCCTTTCTGGGCTAAATTCAAAATACACAGATACTCAAAATACTCAAAATGGAGGAGAAAGGGCTTGTCACAGCCCTTTGTGTATCTGCCTGACAAAAACACTCCTATGAAAGGTGGAGAAAATCCTTTTAGCAACAGCTACAGTTTAAATACCTTTGAGGGAAAGAATAATTTACAATGATAGCTTTTTAGTCCTCATCCAAGAAGCGGTTAAACATTTGGCAGGGAAACAGTGGAGGAACTCATCAGCCTACTTATGGTTTTAAAGGCTGGTAACTTGTCTGTGAATGACACAAGTTTATAGCACCACAATAACAAGCGTTAGTCAAAAATAAAACCACCAGGATTTTAGTTTGGTTTTATTTAAGATTAAAAGCACAAACGGGTTACAATTCTTAAGAGCTGAGAGCTGGGTAACTAGGTGATTTCTTGGAATAGGCTCCACTATAAGGATGACTCAAGCACCTCAACATGTGAGGGCAGCCCAGCCCGTGTTCTTTTACTAAGCCAGTAAATATTAAATTGAGTGCTGGCGGATGATTCCATTTCCCTTTCCTGATCATAATCTCTGCAATTAAGACTAGTGATTATTTTGGTTTCTGAATTTATGCATACAACATGACCCAAAGCAGTCTCCTGGGGTTTAGGAACAAGGGTGCAGCAAGATGGGGATGTGCTCAGCACTATCAAAGCCAGCAGCAGCAGCTCAGCCTGGGGATGGTTGGTTGCCTGAGGAGACCAAGCTACCATGGGAGACCCAGAGGCATTTCTCTACCCTGTGCTCTTGCACCTCACACATCTCTCAGCATGATCCCCACCCTCCTGCTACATACTGCAAACAAAACCCCCACCAGAAGCCATGTAATTATTGGTGCATGTGTGTGCCAGGAAGTTATCTTCTTCTTTCCATGGTGCAGGGGATAAAGCACCAGTATCTCCCTGGCTGGGGGATGCAGAGCTCCTGCTTTTCTACTATACACCTCCCACTGCCACCTTTCCAGACAGAAAACCAGAAGTGCTGGTGATCAAAACCCCTCGGGCTAGGACAGGGCTCAAGAGAGCAAAGCAAATGTCAGGTACAGGCAGGGCCTGCTGCTTCACTGAAGCTTTTCTGCAAGCCAGGAGCGTGCTGGCACACGCTGCAGGAGGGATATTGCTCTGTCTGTTCGCTTTGAAGGCTGGGGCGGTGAAGGGAGAGGAGAAGAGGCCAGTTAAGTGTGTTTATGTTTGAGAGGAACAAAGGAGAGCGGAGGACAGAGTGGGGGTGCCTGCGCCAGAGATGTGTCAGAGATCACTTGTTTCTCCTGGGCCAGAACACCAGCCTGGGACCACCAGCGTAGGAGGAAGTGGTGCGTGCAGAGATGTACGTAAAGCAGGGAGAGGAAGGTCAGAGAAGAGGGAACAGAAATCCCAACTTAGGAAGATGACAAACGTGACACCAGGTGATAAATGTCAGACACCAGGCTGCCAACCCGTGAGGTGTGCAGTATGGTGCAAATATACCACAGCAGCTTACCTTGCTGGGGGGGCTGGTCTCCCTTGGGAGAGGCTGACTTAGGGGAGTTAGGCACCTGGAGAATAGAAAGCGTGACCAAGTCATGGGAGACCATCAGCTGCACCCCAGCTTTGCCATCCGTTCTGACAAATGAAACACAGACGCCCCATTTGCAACACTGCTGGGAGGAACCACCTTCCTGACGGTCTCACACAGCCCAGGGGCTGAGTGCGGCCTCCTCCACCTGGCACTGCACCCCACAAACAGCACTCCCAGCTTGGGGTGCAATCTTTCTGAGAGAGTCACCAGAAGGCAACCAAACCCTGAAGTGCAGACTTAATGCAGACACCCTGTGCAAGCCAACAAACCTTCTGCTGCAGGCCACGGATGAGTAAATCAACTGAACTTTGGCAGGGAACAGGTGAGTGCCTCTGCTTGGACAGCAGCTCCAAGGGTAGATGCAGACCAGATCTCCTAACTGTGGTATCCCAAGGAAAAAGACCCCTAGCACTCATTCACCAAGGCTTTTTCAGTCTTTTGGGGAGGAAAGTGCACCATCAACAGGTATTTCAGAGTTCTTAGTAATCTTCCATGGAAGCAGAGGTGGTTCAATAATCATCACACTGTTCTTTGGTGTCACCAAAATGCTCCTGCAAATCCACCTGTATTTCAGCACATGAATTTTAATACTGCATGCCTTCTCTACATAACATTTCTTATAATTTAGTTTTTAAAATGCAGAATAAAAAAAGTTGGTGGACAACCCTATTTGCAGAAAAAGAGAGACTTGAATTGGAAAAAAATCAAACAAAGAATTGGGAGACATCTTACATTTTTCCTTACTTTTTTAGGTGGTTAGGAAACCAGCACTTGACTTCATACAGCACAATATATAACCAAAACTAATACTAGCTTTGTAACAGGAAACCAAAATAGACAGCTCTTCTTGCAGTCCTGAATGCTAATGCATAAACACTGATGATCAAAGGACTTAAGGCATACATCCCATCTATATACAGCACCTTCATGGTACTCATGATTTCTGCTTGTAAAAAATTTAAATTTTTCCCGTAAGGGTAAGTAGAAGTTGAAAGGAGAACTGTGTTTGTGAAATGCTTATTTTTAAATGTGAATTTTTTAAAGGTTCCCTTACATTCCACATCAAAGAAGCTGAAGTGTTTACAGACAAAAACTTCTGCAAGGAACATAGACTTCTGCAAAAGATTTGAGACCATTTTTTCTTTCAGTCACTGGAGCCTAATTCACATTTCTAGGTGAAATGATTTGTGTTTTAAATTCAGCAAGTGTGTCTCAGACCTCTGAAATGGCAATCTGGAGCTGTTCCACTGAAGAAAGGAAAGGGAAACAAGGAGCTGTAGGTTCAGACCCACAAGAACTCACAGCAGTGCCTATAAGTACGTAGGTGCTGCTTCTGAACCTGCACAAACACAGCATTTGAACCTAAGGAACCTGTAGGAACAAAGTGATTATGACAGTGAAATACCATTATGCCTTCTAAGATCCTGGACTTGAAGGAATGTTTCATCAAAAGGCACTGCAGTCCATCAATCACTATCTGCTCCCCTTACACGAGTCCTTGGCAGGGCTCCACTCTTGCTCTGGGGTGTTGTTTCCCTCCAGCCGCCCTCTTGTGCCGGCATCCCGCCTTGCAGGCAGGTGCCATCCCCATCCAGAGAGGCAGGCTCAGCATGGCCGGCAAGGACAAGTCACAGCCATCACTCTTCCGTCATAACCGAGCTGGGAAAACAGCCCTGCACTGCCCTTCCTTGTATCCTGCAAAACTTCTGCCATCTGCACATTCTTTCCAAGATCCATCATCTGAAGTCACAAAACGCAATGTTCCAAGCTCGTATATGGCTAAAATGTCTGTTTTCTACTTTTAAGTATATAGAATAAACATGACACAGATACACATGCTGTGTCCATCTTCCCACTTTATTGTAATCCCCCAAAATGATCCATGGGGGTGGTCAGCTTCCCCTCCAGTCTTGGCTAATAAACATAAAAGAAACATTGTAAGTCCCATGGCATTGGACCTGACCCTGAAATCGGGCTCCACTAAATCACAGCTGTGGGACACAGTGAGCAGCATTACCCAACCCAACTTTCACATGCTTAGAGCTTTTTAAAATGTTGGATTAGCACATCTCTAAGTTAAATTACAACTTTTACTAGGCAAACAAAACCTTTCAAGGCAACATACTCAGTTCCAGTCAGCTTTTCCAAAAGACTGTGGAATGCCTACTTGTCCTGAGCCAAGTCCACCAGGTGCTGTGTTAAATAGGAGAGGCTGGGGTAAGACTGTGTCCCAAGCTTAACTAGCCCCTCTCAACCTGAGCAGAAAACTGCTCCCAACTCCAGATTTCTTAGCCAATTACCACAAAACATGCAATAGTACAGACTATGCATAAAAGTTGCTGCAAACAGGACAGCCTCTCCCTGCCCACAAGTGCAATACCCTATCAGAGTACTTCCACATGCAGAAAAAGCTCCAGGCACTCAGGTGTGGAGACAGCAGGTCTGGTTCATACACCACCGTCACTGATGGAGGTGGTCTTGCAGCACAGCACTTAGTGACAACTCAGGCAAGTCTGAATTCCTGCCTGAGCAGGGAAATGGAGAAAGGACTGCATATAAAAACCAAGACTTACTTATTTCTTTGCCCTGTCCTCAGAAGAAAAGAACGCCATATAGGAGGAGAGGCATTAATTATGGCTAGGAGTGGTTAAAAATAGGCGTATCCTCAGCTGTTGTGTTTCCAGAACAGGAATGTGATATTTGAGCATCCTACAGAGTCCAAGAGTTGTGGGAAGATGATAATTCTAGTCAGTTTTGTGTAAGGCTGGGAGACTGCGGTGCATTGTTGGCTCCTAGCCTTTTATAACAGCAATAGGTCTCAGTTTAATGGCTTTCTTGCTGATGCCAGCTTCGTGGCAGGTGTTAACCACATCAGTCACGTTCTTGTAAGACTCTGGTGCCTGGAGGGAAAAAAAAAACAACAAAAAAAACCCCACAAAACTGTAAACAACCCATAGTCAGAGGAAGTCAGGTGTAGGCTTTTGAAATCCACTCTTCACAAAAATAACCATATAAATGAATTAAGGGTGTAGAAGTAGGTGAACATATTGAGAATCTGTCCACCTTATGTATCTAAGAAATCTGGAAGACACTTAGCTTTCCAAATAAGCTCTCATCATATTTTAGATAAAATATTAGCTATTTTAATCCAGTTTTTCAGATAATCAGTGCCCCAGCATGCGAGAACGTCAAGCCTCATTATCTAGTAGGAAGTGACTCCAACTTCTTCTTTACAGGTAGCCTTTAAGTTTTATCTTCACAGCCCCCTAGTTACAGTAGTCAAGGTTTAACTCTAGAGCTTCCCTGTCTGGCCCCTATTCTGACAAGGAAGCTGCTCTTAAATAGACTTTGATGTGATCAACATGTTCATATAACACCAACACCCAGAAAAGCATAGTGCCAAATGATCTACACTTTTGTGAGTGAGGTTGAGAACAAAAAAGGTATGCTTATGTTAATGCAGAGGAACTGAAGTCATAATATTCAAAGTTTTCTGACCATTCAGAATTCTCTTCTTGAGAAAATATGGGAGTTCATCTTAAAAGAGGATCTTTCAAGCTGCTACTAATCTACATGAAAGCTGCAGTGTCAGGTAAATTTTAAGCAGGGAGAACATAATTCAAGAAGAAAATCCGTAAAACATAGTTACTTTTGTAGATGCTCACACAAAGACAGCAAGAAGAGAAAAAAACATATCCCCCCAAAACCTGTCAATCATGCTTCTCTCCTTTCAGCATGCTTTTAGGATAGAGAACACTTCATATAATTTTCAAAAAAATTTGGCAGCTCTATCTAAGAGCTGCATATTTAGAGTACTGGCAATCACTTAGCACTGCAAAAAGATCAGGTCAGGAGGGTCAGCCAGGGAGCAAGATACCCTTTTCCTTCTGAGATAATGAAGTACTAAACTCACTTCTTCCATGACCAGTTTAGGAGAAGCAACACGGATGGCAATGCCCATGTCAGCCAGCTTGTCCAGTACGTCCTGGAAGTCCAAGTTACGTCGCGATTTGGCTCGAGACAGTGCACGACCCTAGGCCAACAGTTTTGTTAGGTTTTTTTGTAGCAGTTTGGAAAAACAAGACTCTTTCTTATAAAAAAATCCCATTATTGCATTATAAGCAAACACAGAATGACTGAGAGCACAGATCACAGTAAACCTCAATACAGGAAATTAAATCTGCCTTCAGGTCACAGGCTCCTGCAAAGTCACCCCTCTAGTATGATGGCTAGGAAAATTTCATTTGTATAACACACTTGTCTGACAAGTGCTTTTTATCCAAACCATAGTTTTCAGGACTTGGAATTTACTGAAAGATACTTCTGTTCCTCAATGACTGTCTCACACAATGAACAACAGGGGAGGAAATACTTTATTTTAACTATTGAGGAGTTTTATATTGACAGCCTCAGAACATTAATCCCTTCTGTTAACTCAGAGATATCAGAATTTAGTAAAAGGAGCTTATTCTCCACATCTTCATCCTAACATCTGCCTTATAAAAAGCAGTATCCCCAAGATTTTGTGCAGTAGTTACAACTACTCAGTAAGAGACAAAGACTTCTACCTTGCAGTTCTTCTGGGCAGGGACTACTGGCAAGGCTACTCTCTACTTGTATGACCAACAGATGAATCACACATTGGATGACCCTTCAACAACTTTGTTCTCTGGATGACAGTCTCATCCCACCCCCTCCCTGAAATAACTTCTTAACTTACAGCTCCATGGCAAGTAGTTCCAAAGGTTTCAGTCATGCCTTGCTCTGTGCCAGTGAGGACATAGCTACAGGTGCCCATTGTGCCACCGATCAAAACAGGCTGTCCAGTCAGCTGTGGATGCAAAGCATTCATTCGTAAGAAAAAGCTGAAAATACTCATTCTTAATAAAAGTCTGAGAGAAACTGTATCTCCAGCAAAGGAGGTCAGATTAACATTCCTTGAGAGTGTCTCTGGTTGTCTCAGGTGCCTGGAATCAAGGATTCTAGAAAATTAACTGCACTGAAAGATGCAGAGGAGTAGATCAAAAGCCATGTGTCCAACAGACAGACTAAGCAAACCATTGAATCCTGCCCTTGGTATAAAGGACTTCTTTCCTTTCATATTCTTCCAACCATTTTGGGTGTGGAGCAGAAGGAGGAGCTCAGTGTCTCAAAGATCTAACACACACACAAGCTGCCATCCCACCAGGGTTCCAGTGCTGTTACCTTAAAAAACAAACTCACAGAATTTAGGTATCTGTTAGGGACCCTAAAATTCTCTGATTAATCCAGAACTCTCTATTTCCTTCTCCCAAAGCAAAACTTACTTGATAATCAACAGCAATAAGAGGATGGTGAGGAGGGAAGGCCCTGGTTGATCCCTTTCTGTGCACCAGCAGAGTCCGCTCCTTTCCATCCACTACATGCTGTTCCACTTTGGCAATGTTGTGAGACACATCGTAGATAACGTGCATGTCCAGGTCATCTGGGGTTGTGTTGAAGACTTTGGCAAAGGCCTAAAAAGAGAGCAAATCAGGATGGGAGATACAAGATCATCATAATTCAGTCACAGTGGAACTGAATACAACAATGCTGAGAATGACAGAATTGGACTGCACAGATTGTTTCTCTGCCCACTGGCAGCTTCCTGTTGTAATTCATTCAGCAATCAACTAGGCAAATTTGTCCAACTCTGAAAAGCTGGCTTTAGCAACAAACCCCCCCCAATTTTAGCAACAAAACCCCCAGTTTTCTTGTATCCTCTTTTTCCAGCTCAAGGCATTTTCAAAAACACTGTTTTACGTGGCTTCTGCCAAGTACAGTCCAGTGATGTTGAGAGGTTTTTGACAGATTGTCATGACTGTAGCTTTGTTCAAGTCTCTCTCTCAAAAAAAAAAACAAACCAGTTTAAGAAACAAAAATGAAATTAAGTTAAATAGTTCAACCACTCTTTCTTCTCTATGTCTGGGATGAAACAGCAAAAATATTTCTACTAGAGACAACTCTGCTCCTACCTGTCGTGTTAGGAAAGTCATGGAAGAGCGGTTAACCCAGGCATAGTTGCCAGCAGCTGCCATTCCCTTCAAGTAATCCTGTCCCTCTGCAGAGGCAATCCTGGCACATGCCAACTGACGATCATTCACTATGATTTTGTCCCGTTTCATAGCTTTTTCCATAGCCACCAGTGCATCTGGGAAATTAACACAGAAAATCAAAGTGACTTCTTCATTTTGCTGCAATCTTTGAGATTAACATGGGTGTCTGTAATTTATATTCTAAAACTGAACTCATCTGTCCAATGGTCAAGCCCAAGGCTACTTCTCAAATCAAAAGCAAACCTGTGGCAGAACATTATCAATGTTCTTGTCTGCAAACAGATTAACACCTAACCAGGCAATTCAGGATGCTCTCCTCAACTGCACTGTAAGAAATGCTCTTTGGTGATGGAGTCTGCTGTCAGTGACAAGACCATGCTGAGGAGTTTACCTCACTCCAGGTAGCTACACTAGTCAGAACATACCTGTGGCAACCTGATGGCCCAGCCCTCTGCTTCCACTGTGGATCATCACGCACACCTGCCCTTTGTGGTCAATGCCCATTTTCTTGGCAGCATACTCGTTGTAAATCTCATCCACCACCTGGATCTCGGCATAATGATTTCCAGCTCCCAGGGTCCCCAGCTGCCAATCACAGGACACTGATCAGACAGGACAGGGAAAGCAGCCTCTGGGAGCACAGGGGAGAGCTATGGCAACAGGCAATAAGGCACACTGCTAGAGCAAGGTTTTGGGTTTAGAAAAGGATTTTTTTGGGAAAAAACATCCCCATGTAAACTGGAAGGAAGTCGAACACAGTAGCATCACCACCTTCCTTTTTGTTCAAATTTATAACTACCTCTGCTGTTGGAACAAGATTGTGATTAAACAAAAGGAGACCAGGATTTACATACAGACTGTGCTGCCACTTTCTTCCAGCTTACTTTGGCCTGGATGGGAAGAGTATAGAGTATTGAGACTTCAGTTTGTAGAGACAAAGCAGACAGTCTTATACTTGGTTATAACTCCACAAAGAAGTTACAACATCTTGTTAATTAGGTACTTAAAACTTTTCAGTAGATTAAAACAAGACATTCCATTTCCAAGCCCAAATTTTTTCAACTCTGTAACAGATGATCGCTTATTTGCAAAGCAAATGTGAACACTGGGGACATAACGTTATTTTGAGGTTAAAATGCCGTAATATTGCCCCCCCCCATTAACAAACAGTATCAATATAATATCAATTATTATACAAGAAAGCTTTACAAATGTACCATTAGAATAGCTATTTCAAATTATTCCACACAGAGCAGTGAGACACTTTATATAGAAATGAAATCCAACTCTTAACCTGTGATTTAGTTATGAGCTAGTTCTATTTATTATTGTATCTTTTCTTGCCCTGCTACTAACCTGCTAAGCAAACATGGACAAAAGCTGAACGTTAACTTGCCTATCTCTCCAAAACAAAATACATCTGGACGTGGAAATGCCACCCAATACCAATGCAAATTTCCAGTACCCAGTGTTAACAGATGAAAACCCTATGGCGGCCCCAGGGACCTTGGGTACATCCAGTATTATTCTCCCCTGCTGAGGTTCTGCCCAGAATTATTCAGAACTGACCTCACCATCTCACCTTTCCCCTGCCCAGAAATGTTAGACAGTTTCAAGAAAAGATACTGAATTAGAGAACTACTCTGTAACCTTTATATCTGAAGCCTGGGAGCATGCACATCCCTCCCGAAACATAACATTACCTGAGGCAGGCCCCTTTTCTTTGCCCTTGAAGAGACTTTGTTGGGGTCAGCCTGTAGCATTCTTCCATATTCCTCACAGTGCTCTTTGTCCTCTGCCCAGGCATAGCCCTCTCGGAGAGACCAGTCCACACCCATCTCCAGTGCCTCTTCCAAATCCCTACAATTATCAAACACCTACATAAGATAATTATCCTTGGATATACTCAACATTCCACTGGATACAGCCTTGAGCAACTTGATGCAATTTTTTTTAAGACCTACCTTTAGATTTAGATCCTTCCCGCAAGGAGTTGGACAAGATGACCTCAAAAGATCCCATCCAACCTAAATTATTCTGTTATGCTCAGCCCCCAACTCTCCTAACAAGTCCAGCTTCTTAATACTCATGAAAATCAAGCTTTACAAATATATTAGCTTTTGGTATGTCACCACTTTTTCCTCTTTGCTAGGTGGGAAATATCCTATTTTCTATCTAAAATCCTATCTCTCATCCCTTTCAAAAAAGACCTTTATGGAAGTTTCTGTCAGAAGAAATGAGAACCCAGCAAGAATCTTTAAGGGGTTTAAATGGGGGAAGAAAGAGCTGACTGTGCATTGATGATTATGTCAGTCCTGGTAGAGCACATATGCAGAAAGAATGGAAAGCATTTTAGAATTACTTTTCCTTTTTTAAGTCTCCCACTGACGAATCTTGCATCAAAACAAACAACAGAGATGTGCCCTCTAGTGATGTGTGCACAAAGTCATTCTCTTACTTGGCATTCATGGGGATGACACCTTTGGAGCCAACACCAACAGGAATGTGGTCAAACATAGCCTGGGCGAGCTGTTCTTTCACAGGCTGCACATCACTTTCATCCAAATTTGTCCGCAGCAAGCGGACACCACAGTTGATGTCAAAGCCGACACCACCTACAAGTGGAGAAAAAGGCACGTCAGGGAGCATGTACTGAAGGCTGTAATCTCACTCCTTTTCTTGTGACACAATACTGGGGGAAAAATAGCAGAACTGCATTAAGCTTCGTTTTAATAGAGCCTTAGAATTCAAGACAGTTGTATGAGTGCCTACAGAGCTTTCTGTTTACAAAGTTACTTCAGCAAGTTGACAGAAGTGGATGCAATTAAAAAACACACTGCCCATAGAAAGTAAAGAGAATGTTCCTCTTCTGCTGCCTAAGGTCAGAAGAAAAGTGACAGATCTTAGAACGGCTCCCTGACGTAAAATGTTCTTGAAGCAATACTCAAAAGTAAGTTTGTTTTTGAATCTTCACTGGAATAAATAATAAATAGTTATAAGAAGTAATTAATGCCTATAAGGAATATTAAACTTCAGTTCTTGGTGTTTTGCTTAACTCTTACTATTTATAATAATAAATTCTATAAGGCAGTGCCAAATGTGAAAGATAATCATGCCACCTTTAGTATGAAGGTCCTGGTATTACTAATGTTAGAGGGGAGATGCCAAACTAAAAGACCTTGGGTCTGAGTCAATCAGGAACACTTGAACTGATCAAAGCAAAACTGAAACATGAGTATCATGTTTCATGACAACCATACAAGCTTCAATCTATCAGTAACCAAAGATCTGGGTGTTTACTAAAAAGACAGACATACTGTAAGCTCACATTTTAAGTATAGAAATATCCCCAAAAGATGTTTTCAAACTACTTGAAGAAACTAGTGAGTTCTTTATCAGGTGAAACCCCAAAGTCAAAGACTTCAAAACTAAGGGATGTCATGAGTCCAAGCTGCAAACACAATTCTCCCTGTACTGTTTAGCTGTTCTCAGGGTAAATACCTGCTCCATAAAGATTCTAAGTGCATGAATTAAGCATCCCTTAACTCCCTATAATTCTCATATTTTAGCTTTGTTTCTGCATGTAAAGTACTGTAAAGTCTTGCCATTTTGAAAAGTATTTTTATGCCATTTCAGATATTTCTCAGAGCAGGTTAAGTCAGTCATCCTTACCTGGTGAAACCACTGCTTCAGGATCACTCATATCAAAGGCAGCCATGTTGCCAATAGCAAATCCATAGCCAGAATGGACATCTGGAAGGCCTATTGATTTCTGAAAGGCAATTTTAAAGCTTTATGAAACACGATGCTGCAGAGCTGCCTTGGCTATACTTTGCCTTGTGGCGGTGCTTGTCACACTTGCAAAAAAAATATACTAGAAAGAGAACGTATGTTCAGATGTAGGTGGAGTGAACACATCAACTCAGGTGAGGATCTAATCTCCTGCACTTACGGGACAGTCAAAAAAAGCAGAGAGCAGATCTCTGAAGCAAACACACTGTGACACCCAGAAAGTTGTCAGAAATTTTTCAATATCTATTAAGGTGCTACCACACACTGAAGTGAACAGTACTTTTGAATGGCATTATTTGCCTTTTCTGCCTCTCTTTGCCATCACAAAGAAATCATTGGTTTGGAAATAAAAGTGAAGATTTGAATATGTACATGACTGTAGCATCTCTTCCACAAACTACCAGCCAAAATTCCCATTTTAGCAGTTGTTACTATTCAACCGTACTCCATTTTGGCGTGACCCCTAAGGCATTTAACAGCATGATGGTCTGCCTTTTACCACATCCATAAATTCAAAACTTCTGCCAAAAGAGACAATTTAAAAAATTCTGTTATTTGTTACTTATTAATGTACGTTCTATTGAATGTGAAAAGGATCATTTCCACATCATACTTTGCACTTCTTGAAAAGAGTCACAGGTAAACATTTTCCTCCTGCATCATTATACCTAATGCTTTGCTTCCAAAAAGGCACAGGATGAGGGAAGGCAGTGTTGAGTGCATGTGAAGGCTCACTACTCCCATGAGGCCAGTAACAATAATACAGACAGACAACAGTATCACCTCCTGCTCTCTCCACACTTCTCCATGTACTCCAGAGCAGGGGTAAATCAAAACCAACAGGCAGTTAGTATGAACAGTAGGAAAAGGTGGCTCAAGAAGCTGAAACAGCATGAAAAGCTGTATCTCAAAAGACAAGCAATGAAGCAAATGGCTACTTCCCTTTCTGACAACTTAGTTTTGCAGCCTGCCCTTACAAGCACTCCTTACTCAGACACAGGTTCCTAACACACAAACTGCCTTGAGAAGAACTTTGGTCCATACTCCTTCTCATCAGAGAGCTCCCGTTTGGAATGCAATAATCTCAGACAAATGGGAACAGAAAAAGAGCAGATTTTCAAAGCAGATACTCACATGAACAATTCCAGGCAATGCAGCCACATTCCCAATCTGTTTCATAGCAGGCAAGAAGCCACCCGCACCTGAAAAAGATTTTTTTAAAAAAGTAATTTGATAATTTACCATGATAATCACAATGAAACACTTTCTAAAGATGCTGTTTAAAACACTGGCAAAAAAAAGTCAGCCGCTGACAAGACTTCTAATCTGGTATAAAGAGTCTGTTATTGTGCACAATCTGCAGTTTCATTAAATGTGATGTTTATTTCACTGAATACCAGCTTCTGCTGTGTTTGTACGTATAGTGTGGGGTCTGTGCTAACAACAGCAGCGTGCTTCCTCCAGCCCAGCTGGCAGCTCGGATCCAGCCCTACACCCCAGCTCCACAGAGAGCAGGCCCAGGCGGTACCCCCCACAGAAAACTCTGAGAGTGGCATTCAGGGAACACTCCGGAGCACACATCGCAGCCGGCAGCGCCGGGCCCGCCCGCCAGAGCGGGGCACAGGCCATGTTACAGCTGCGGGTGAGCGCCTGTGCTGCTCCCCGGGCAGCCGCGGCACGCACGGCGGGATAACTCGCTCCTGTTTGCCGCCTCTCCAGACCCACCCGCCGGGCCTGCCCCGCTGCCTGATGCATCCTGGGGCTCGGGGAGGGACGTGCGGGGACAGCCCTGGGGCAGAGCACACGGCCTCTTCCCCCAGGCAACCTTAAAGCTGTGCCAGGAAAGGTTTAGGTTGCACATTAGGAGGAATTTCTTCACGGAAAGGGCGATTACACATTAGAACTGGCGGCCTAGGGAGGTGGTGGAGTCACCGTCCCTGGAAGCGTTCAAGCAAAGGATGGACTCAGTGCCGTGGTCTGGCTGGCATGGTAGTGTTCGGTCCCAGGCTGGACTCGATGATCTCAGAGGGCTTTTCCAAACCGACTGATTCTGTGTCACCCCCCGGGTCAGAGGGTCCGCACCGCGCTCTCCGCCGGACCCACCTCCGCCGCGGCAGGCATTGCGCAGCTCCTCGAACATCAGCTTCTCCAGCGGGTCGTTCACGTAGAAAACGCCCTCCACCTGCGGGGAGAGCCGTCAGCCGCCGGCTCCGCCCGGGACGCCCAGACCCCAACTCCGCGCCCCTTCCCCCGACCCCCCGCCCCGGGCACCCAGGCCCCCTCCCACGCACGCGCATGTTCGGCACGAAGCCCTTCTTGATCCGCCAGCAGTTCTTGTCAATCTTGTCCAGGTACTGCAGCTCATCGTTGTAGCTGCGGCTCATGGCGGCGGCGCTCCCGGTCGGCGGATCCCGATGGCAGCGCCGGCCGGCGGCAGGAACTGACGCGAGCCCGCGGCAGCAGCGGACAGGAGCCGCCGAGGCTCAAACCTCATCCCTCAGCCCTGCCTCCTGCCGCCCCCGTCCGTCCCCCGTGCCGGGGGCTGGCCCGCCCCCAGCGAAACCCATGCCAGACTCGTCTCCGACCACGCTGAGGCAGCTCGTGGCAGGCTCGCAGTACTCGCGGGCCGGGATGTGAGAGGGAGCGCAGAGGGCTGGGTTGTATCTGGCTGCCTCCTCCCTCACACCACGTACGGCGTCTGGCCTAGTTTGTGTGGAAAAACCCCGAGCATTTTTTTCAAGTGTCTGTGCGTCCTAACCTCGGGGCAGAGTAGCTTTGACACGTGAGGTATTTAGGTACCGCCCTGCAGCAGGTGGGATGAGCTCGCTCAACTCTGGACAGGCAAAATCTGCCTGCACCCCATCACTGATAGTGCTTCTCAGCCTGAGGGGAACAGGCGTTTGGGGGCCAGAGCCGGCTTCCCGTCCAAGTTTGGCCAAAGCACAAGCACCTGCAGGGCAGGCATGGCCCTCTGCAGAACTGTGTTCACATTTGCACACTAATAAAGTACTGGAAAAAAAGGAGGAGAAAGAAAGAAAGAGAGTAAGATAACGTACCCAAACAAAGTAAGAAAAGTATCTCACTTTCAATTCAGACAAAGATGTCTGGAGAATTAGAGGATTTACCAAGAAACACTGAAAGAGTTAAATGTATCTAACCTGGCTAAACACCACTAAACAGGGCACATGAGAGGCACAAGGATTTGAACAGTCACAGGAGAGATGGAGAGTAGTAGTGCCACTGACTCACGTCCTGCTTCTGCATCTTAAGATTTATGTTAAGACACTGCAAAGATTTTAGTTCCCATTTAACTGGGACAGTTCCCAGTCTGACAGTTCCACAGTTCTGGAGAGGGCTCACTCCCTACTTCATGCATGGTGTGCAGAAGGGAAGTGTTTAAGGCTGTTACAATAGAAACATATTAGCGGCTGTATGTGCCCTATCAGCATTTTCACAATGTACTTCTCCTAATTTTAAGAGATTGCAGCATCCTTCTGGAAGTGTATAGACAAAGTTGTATTTTGAAAGAGTCATTAATCTTAAAAACATTTTTGCACCAGTTAAACTATAGAATAAATAAATGTCAAGCATGTGTTACATGTTTTCCCTTGGGTCTGCTTGTTACCACCATTACATCAGGTAACCATTCCATAAGCTTTTTTTGATTCCCAACACCCGCTCTTGCCCCCAACCAGGATGAGGGTTGTCAGAGCTCAAGTTAAACATTTCAGCAGAACTGGATAGTGTTTAGTCTTCAGAGTCCCATTATTGACTTGATTTTAAGTTCATGCTTAACAAGTGGTCTCTCTTTTTCTTTAGTGTTTGTAGTGGACATCAGTTGAAATCAAGACATATCCCTGCAGGGAGAAGAACAGTCATGAACATACTATGAATTAAAATGAACATGTTACTTTGGGGTTTCTTAATTTCAAATTGATCTTGGTGTTTAAGGTCCAAAAATCTACTGAGAAGAGCTGAGCCTTGGAAGTAACAAGTTTTATTCAACTCTGTCATTTGAACTTTGCAAAAGGGCTCCATCTTTCCCTGGGTGCTAGCCCTTTGCACCATGTTAATGACAGAAGGAAATCTAAAGATCATACAGGAAGATTCATCTGAGCCTTGAGGCAACTAGGCAAGCATCACAAGGTAGTATTTTTTTTAACCTAATTTGCACCGCTTAAGAATTAGCCATTTAATCTAAACTTGTCCTTAAAGCTTCCCCCACTGTCAGTACACACACTGCAATGAGCCTGCAGAGAGCAGTTCATCACAGCCACAGAAACACAGAATGGGTGAGGTTGGAAGTGACCTTAAAGACCAACCAGTTCCAACCCAATTCTGCCATGGGCAGAGACAGTTTCCATTAGATCAGGTAGCTCAAAGCAACATCAAGCCTGTCTCTGAAAAGTAAGAATTGTTTTTCTCCCTATTGACCATAGCCATCAGACTGGGACTGGAAGTGGAAACTCTAGAACTAGAGCCTAAACTCTAGCCTTTGAATGGGAATCTCATTCACTTTGGTAGGGCATAGCAATTCTGTGTTATCTCCAGTCTGTTCCTTGTTACTGATGAGGAGACTGGTTACAGAACATGAGGCAC
The DNA here is from genome assembly GCA_013401135.1 of Cettia cetti. Lineage (NCBI taxonomy): Eukaryota > Metazoa > Chordata > Aves > Passeriformes > Sylviidae > Cettia > Cettia cetti. The sequence continues at coordinate 21,022 of VZUI01039334.1, forward strand.
CACAGAATCACTAAAATCCTTAATTCACAATTAGTTTATAAGGCTGTTGGCAATGGGTGCCACTGAAAGCAGTCTTGGAGCAATTATATTTTGTAGGGAACCAGGTATATGGGAGGTAAAGAACTATTAAAAACTGCCTTTGCACTTCCTTTCCTGAGTTGTGTTTTGTGCTTAACTGCAAAGAAAGATTTAGGAGCCTCTGCAAAGAAAAACTTCAGAATAACTGAAAATAACTTTGAGAAGTTGTTAAACAAGTAGAGGAATGCAGCAGGCTTACTCATTTTCTGGGCATTTGTTTGTCAGCAATGCCCTTGTACTGACTGGTTACCTAGCAACATTCTGTATGCTCAAACCAAGGGCTAGACTTGGAGAAGGATAACCAGAAGGCAATTTTTTTTTTTTTTCTGAGAGCTCACTAACTACTTTTGCCTACTAGCCTCAGTCATTTACACCAATTATTAACAAAATCTGGGCATCCTAGGTGCACAAAATTGAATTTGCCTCCCTCTCATATTCCAAGTATTCAACAAGACTGTGAGATAGCAATAACTCTAATTTGATGTGATTGACCAAACTGAACTCAATATGTTAAACCAATTTTTACACTGAATTGCAACTTGCGAGGCTGAACAAATTGTACATTTGATCACTCTGTAGTTATATATTCAGTTTCTAACTTTTCCTCTCGAAACAAGATACATTTGTTCCTAATAGAATTTTACTGTTATTACAGATCTCATTTTAAACCCATTTTTACTGCTTAAATACCTCAAAGACAGCAAAGTTCTGGCACTATAGAAGGTGAATAAATGCCTAGGGGGGAAAAAAAGGAAAAAGAGGGATAACTTTTCATACAGGAAAATCTTTCATAAGTATCAAAATCTCACCTGTACAATTGTAATGTGAGGTCTTGTCAGGGTAACATTGACCAGATTGGGAAGAGGGAATCCTTTTGACAGTTTAGCTTAAAAAAAGAGACAAAGGATGATTTAGGTATGCATTAGAAAGATAATAAACACCTGCCCTTCAACAACACTGTTTATCCAGAGCCTTGTAGGTCATTTATAACAATTAGACTCTTAGTCTTTACAAGTAAGCCTGGGAGGTCACTAAGATGCTCACTTACTGATAAAAAAAATAATTGCAAGTGCTTCTCTCTTGGTAGAGTGTTGTAGGCAAACTAAGGCATTTCACGTTCAACACATTACATACTGAGTGATTTGTCCCTAATGATCCCTGAGGGATTGTTAATACAGCTCTACCATCAATAGAATCTGTTCCCATTTGTATCTATTAACTAAAGAAGGTGATGTCCATCACAGTATAGAGGGCTGACACAAAGCTGTATCTTCCTCCAGGGCATTAAATAAGATTTATGAGAGGCAAAAGCTCTGTTCTGGTCCAATAAAAAAAGTACATTTCATGTATGGTGGCCTCAGGCAGGTGTGCAGATGAGACTTTTTCTTTTCTCCCTGATGCATTAGGACCACCTAGATTGAGATGAAGGCAGGTGAATTTTTAGTTTCCTAGTAATTTTTGCCCTTTTTGCAGAACAGTGAGAGGGTGCACTTACACTCCTACAGATCAATTTTCACTTTCCACTGCTTACTGGCTGATGGTCATTTTCCATTCCAAGTTAATGGGAGCTGAAAACTTAATCAGAAAGTCAGAAGTTTCTAGAATAACCCATTCTGCTGGAAGCTTTTTAGCTGATGCTTTGAAATACAGCCTTACCATTAGCTGATGGAATTACTTCAGTCTGTAAAATGTAAGATAGGATGTTCTCCAGAGGCAAGACCTGCCACAGACAAGAAAACTGAGTTAGCCATCATTTCCTGATGGTGGTAGAACTGTCGTGCCCTAATCCTGGGTGGAGTTGGTAGGCTCTTACTTGACTTCCAGTTCTCTTTTGGCCTCAGAGAGTCATAAACTCAAGTGAACTTTGGATATTAAGGTTTTGGAATGATGCAAAGGAAGTGAGATGCAAAATACAAATGGATTTCATTGTGCTTGGCCAACATTTTAATTTGCTTTTATTTGTGAGATAATTTATAACCAATAGCAAAGCAGGACCAGAACAGCTTTAATCCTTTCTCCTCAGCTACTTGGAACTGATTGATTATACTGAGAACGAAATTACTCTCTGCAGGGGCAGGGTTTTCCCCTGTAAGGCTACAACTGCACTATTTCAAGCATCTGAGGAAGCATCTTGACTCCCCCTCCTCGCCGTAATTCCGAGCACCTTGACGAGCACCCAGGGAGTGCCTGTGCCTCAGCCATCCGTGTGACCATGGGATGGCGCTCAGCTGTGCTGCTACAGGTCAGGTCTGCTCTGTTTCACCGCGATGATTCGAGAGATCTCTGCTTACTGCAGCCGGGGCAACTACAGAATGTCTCATTTGCACAGCACTAGCTTGCCCCAAAGAGTTTTAAGTCTGGAACAGAGAGGTGGCTGCCACAAGACAGGAAGAGAGCCACTTGTGAATGAAGCCAAATTATTTAGAAATACAGACAAAATTTAGCTGCTTACTCTTTAGCCTTGATATCACTGATATTTTTAGTTTGCATTTCCTATGTGCTTCAACTACCCACTTACCTCAAAAGAGCCAACATTGGAGTGAGCTAGGGAGAACTGGATCCTGAGGGGAAGAAGTGAAACAAGATGAGTCACTAAGAAAAAATAAACACAATTATTCTAATCATATGCAGTCATTGCTGTAGAGCTCCAGGCCTTACTTAAGAAGCATCTGTAAAGAGAATTTTGAAGCACTTTCACACACTGCATACTGCTGCACAGAAAAGATGTGGTTTTCTTAAAGCATTGCTGAGCATCCATTCAAGAGTGTGCTAGAAGGGCTGTAGCCAGCAATGTGAGTGTGCTTCTCCCTCTGTGCCGTTCTGGAAGTCCTACTGACAATTATTTTACCGAGAACTTGTAGGGTGTCAGGTATTTTCAGGTATTATGCAGATGTACCAAAGATTTTGGTACATCTGCATAATGCTTTCATGTGAGTCTTACCAGGAAGAAAGGATCTGTTCATTGTGTGGTACTGCTGCTGTTGGTTTTGTGGCTACCGCCTCTGTTTCCACATTGAAATACGAATTGCCTATGTTACTCTTGTATCCAAAAAAAGATTTCTGAATTTCCTCAGCACCAGTACCTGAGTTCTCAAGGTAAGCTTCCAGCATACTCTAGATTTTCCTCTTTGAAAATTACTGCAGAAAATGCTAACAGCACTATCCTCCTTAAATTCCTAACATCCCTCTGCCTTGATGAACTCTGAATGTTCTTAACCCTGTGTCTTTCTTAGGTAGTTTTATGAAATTGGAATCCCAATTGTGAGGTCCTGATATACAGAGCTTCTTCTCCATAAAGTGTGACATGCTAGATGTGTAAATGACCTAGCCTCTGGTCTCCAGCTTTCTGAACCTTGGAAGTTGCAGGACTTCAGTTGGGGAATGTCTGCTATAAGAGTATCTTCATAGGGGACCTGCAGTGGCCCAGGTTCTTAGTTGAGCCCTGGACTGCTCTGACATTATTTAAATATATTGTCTAGAAAGCCATGACATCTTGCCAGCTGGAAAGTGATGAGGGAAACTCTCAGATGATTCATGGTCATCAAAACTGCCCTGCATGCTTAGTTTATCTAGCTCTGGGGGGAGAGTAGATGTAAAAAGCAGGGAAGTCCAGTGAGACCACTTCCCTGCAGCAAGCCACTGGTGGGAAGTCCCTTGGGGCCATGGCACTTGTCAGAGAGAAGCTTCCTGTATAAGTACTGCAAGATTCAGAGATTCTAATGCAGATGAATTTACCAGCAAAACATATTCATAATTATCTGACCATATGTCTAAACTACTAATGTTTGGATTTCTAACATTGTTTTCCAAGGGAAATCTTTTCCATCCTAGGTTTGATTACCTGTTCAAACATAGCGAGCCCACCAATTTCTTATCAAATATATTCAGAGAAATGCTGGTGTTGGCTGCCTGCGGAATAAAGAAACCATGGGTTACCAGCCATTAAAAACTCCACGACTCTTGCTGTGAGTTAGTCATAAATACAGAAATACCATATTTCCAGTTATGCATGGAAGCTGTGTTAGGTAAATGCAACTTTCCAATTGCGAGGCTGCGCACAGTAAATGTCTGTTTATTTGAATGGCACTGACAAGAGCTGAAATGGGAGTAATGAGATGTCATTAATCAAAGCCATGAACAAGATGCCAACAGGCATGACTCACACTTGCAGAACTGTAATTCCAGAGAACAAAACTTTGCTTAAGCAGAGTCACTATATGTTGGGATTTTTGTCCATCTGTAGGAAAATGTTCTTTGCCATAGAAATGTCCTGTAGGTTAGTTGAGGTCATGCCTACACTTGTGACTAAGGGGAACCTGCATGTTTAACTGCTAGAAAATTGGCATTTTCTTTGTTTCTGTACAGAGTTTTATCAGGAGGAAGGGACAAACATATTTAACCCTGAGTTAAATGTCACCTTGTTTGTTGTACTTACTATGTTCAGTGTGAACAAAGACTGGGTGGTTGAGTCTGGCAGAACAGCCAACACCTCCACGGAGCCCTGAATCTCTAATGTGAAGGAATCCTGCTGTAAGCTGATGATAGGGATTTCAGTAGACATTAACTTCAACATCACTGGGTAGGGTGTAACTGAATATTTAGCTACCTGTAAGATTGGAAGGCAAAAAAAAAGGAAAAAACATTTTTCTTGTAGAATGGATCAGAATACTGTGTTTTCTGACTTTTGAAGCAATAATTTTGAAGTAGTTCCTTACGATGAGGTTAAGAATAGCTGCTAACATAAGATTCTTTCAGGTAAGCAGGAAATAAAGGTTTTCTGTGGTGCTAAATTAACAGTATTGGCCACTCAGGAATGTAGTGGAAAGTTCCTTCCACTTGAAGAATACAAATTTTCCATACTATTTCAAGAGAAAGTAAATACTTGCTTGTGAACAGAGGAGATAAATGGACCATGAATTTGGTATTTAGTCACACAATAAAAGAGCTCAGGAGTCATTCACTTTGAAATTCACCCATTTCAGGAGATGGGTTCCTCCTCTGGATTGTCCTCAGAGGAGTCTCACTCTGTTCATTGCCTGAAGAGTGAATAGGCTCACAAAGTCCAATATTTGAAACAGAGGGTGTGGAAAATTCGTATCAATGCTCATAGCATTTTAGGGAGAACATCATATATGACTGCCCTCGGAGTATTCTTATATTTCTGAGGAAGGAACTTATTAACATCTGGGGAGCAAACAGGAATGTGAAATACTTTGAACTATTAGACTGATTTCACCCATCCTTGGCATTTATAGCCTAGGGGTGTGAGAGTTGACTGGGACAGTGGAGATGGGATGAGAGATCACTGGAGTCAAGGCTGGTCTTAGAGCATGGGGTTTATTGGAAGGGTCGTGGGTGAAGGAGCCCTGCTAAGAGCTGCCAGCTGCAGCTTGGAGCAGGCCCGAGGGAGAGAGAGAAGAGAGAGTAGAGTGAAAAGAGCAGAGAAAAAAGAGAGGAGAGGAGAGGAAAGAGAAGCTGAAGTTTCCATTACAATACATTAAATCTTCTTCGATACTGAATATTCAAATTTACACTAACCAATCCAGTACAAGATACAAATCCTATAGCATTTACTTACAGCCTGTAAGAATCATTATATTACCATACTATGTTATATTTTAAACCCTAAAAACTACTCTTTGGACCCCTCCTTCCAAGCTAGTAGGGTCTGCTTTGACCCTTGGACTTTCAGAATGGAGAAGGGCATTGTTTAATCAAGAGGGGATTACCTTCAGCCGGCCATGCCATTGTCTTTTCAGTTGTTCAGTAAGTAACTGGCTTGGCATCTTAGACATCGAAACTTGCTTTCAATTCTATTTCACTTATAGGTTTCAAATTCTCAGAATCTTTTGCCAGGAAATCATATTTGTAAGGCTTTCCTGCATCATTCTCCCCAACACAGGGGTTCTTATGCTCATTTTTGGTTTCTCATTCTGTCACTGTAGGCTAGTGGAAGCCATGCATGCTCATATTCTCTGTCCTGTTATATTAATCTCCTTCTCCTAAAATAAATGGAAATCCTGAGCATCTGCCTTGTCTGTTCCATAGGATGTAATGTTTCCTGTCCATCTGTTACCTCATTTTCCCCCACATGGTGCCTTCCCAGGTTTTCTGCTCATCAGTCACAGGCCAGAGCAAAGAAAAGAGAATTATGCAGGTTTGGAGAGGAGAAAGGTGATTTTTCTGAGCTGAGGCCCTCTTGGATGTCTCTCAAAGCAGGACTCATGACTGGAAGCTTTTCCCTGCATAGAGCTGGTATTAGGTGGAAACAGCTGTGGCTTGGGCATGGTGCCCAGAGAAAAGATTGATGTGCAAGGTTACTGGCCAAGATTATGTTTGGTAACAATGCAAGCTATTCAACTCATCATGGAGTGGGAAGTGGCAAAGCCCATCTGCTCTGCTGTTACAAGGCACACATGTGCCTGCTTCTCCAGTGCAGGAGTCCTGCTGGCCCTATAAGCTTTGGTATACACCAGTAGTGAGGTGTCTTGACACCCAAACTGGATGGCTTCCCTGAGACTTTGCGAAAGTAATGATACTCACCTCAGGGATGATACTGCCAAATATCTCTGTGTTTATATTAAAATAACTGCAAGTCTGAAAGAAAAAATAAAAAGAGAGAAAGCAAATGAGTTACCAGATCTGACCTTCATGGTCAGCTTTTCTCTAAATGCATTATTACAGTCATTTCAATGAATCTTTGATTTTGTGCCTCTCAGAAATATTCCTAAGAGACTCAATATACTTAAAGCAGCTTTGCAATAATGCATGCCAAAATAATCCCTCAGAAAGCAAATGCTTAAGGTCATTATAGTTTGGGCTGTGGTCTATAGGGTTTGGGACTTACTGAACCTCCTGCAATCAGGTTAGCCAAGTCAGGCAGCCTCCAAGCTACAGATGCTAGGCTTTGACATATGCTTTGCTTATAAGGCCCCTGTAGTATTTTCATTCTATGAAAATCCCTCAGAAAACAGCCACTAAGGCTGCAAAATTCTCCAGAGTTGATCCCTTGTCCCGGTTAGAGAAGTCTGTGCCTCAGGTCTACAAACCCCTTATTTTTTGTAAAAAAATTGGCAGCATTTGGTACTTGGCTCAGTGGAACTTGGCATGCCTGGCTGTGGCCTGAGGCATCTTTATAGAGCATAAGTAAAAGAGAATAACAATACTCTAGTATTTATAATCTACTGTCTCAGGACTCTAAAGACCAGCATTTGGTACTTGGCTCAGTGGAACTTGGCATGCCTGGCTGTGGCCTGAGGCATCTTTATAGAGCATAAGTAAAAGAGAATAACAATACTCTAGTATTTATAATCTACTGTCTCAGGACTCTAAAGACCAGCATTTGGTACTTGGCTCAGTGGAACTTGGCATGCCTGGCTGTGGCCTGAGGCATCTTTATAGAGCATAAGTAAAAGAGAATAACAATACTCTAGTATTTATAATCTACTGTCTCAGGACTCTAAAGACCAACTGAGAGCCTTATATGGCCACAAACTGAAATCTGGCAGGTCAAAGCCCTATCTGAGCCACTCTGACCCCATTCCTTTGTGTCCTGCTCACCTCCTCTGCAATGATCATATTGAAGGCCCCTGCGGTGTAGTAAGCAAATGAGGAGGTCTGAAAGAAATACTCAGAGAAGCCAAGGTACAGCATGGAGTCACTTTGGTTCGGGATTGTGAAGGAAGCTGCCATGTAGGGACAGTCAGTATAGTTTCCAGCTGGGAAGACTACGCCCTAAAAGTTATTGTCAGAAATAAAATAAACAGGGTAAAAATATAATACCATGACTTCAGACAATGAATGCTACTTTGCCCAGGCTATTCATTTGGTATATAAATGAGTATGCAAGCTTTGTAGTACACCCTGAAGCCTTGGTGCTTTCAAGCAGGTGGTGAAGACAAGTTCCAGCATTTGGACATCTTCACAGATGAGGCCCAAGATCTTTCTTTTGGGATACTGGTCACCACCAAGGACAGTCTGCCACCTCAAATCACCCTCTAAATTAATGTCTAAGTATTGCATGAAGAACATACCTAGTGGTCCTCCTTTTTGAAAAGCCTTACTTTCTCCTTTCCTCATCTCCAGGAATTTAAATCTGAGAACTGCTGCTTAAGAGGTATCCAACGGTCTCAATTACAAAATTGATCTCTAAAACCATAGGTCTTTCTTGGTCAAAATCAGCACTGTATTCTGCCCAGAATCAAGTTGATAACTTGTGCAGAGAAAAGGCTTATAAGAAAGGAAAGTTGTGTCAGACAAACCTAAAATGTCTATGTTGTCTTCTGCATTACCCATCATATTGGCCAAGCCTTGCAGATCTAATACTTCCAAATGCATCCAGATGAAACAAAAAAGTAAAACTGATTGAAACTGATTAAGATATTTAAAGGGTAAAGTTTTTTATGTCCATTTTATTAGTTCTCTTGTTTCTGTTTAATCTCAAATGTATTTCATCTGTCTTTATTTTCTCATCTAGCTCTAAAGTTCCTGTTGCCTTTTAAGGACTATCAAAATGCTTACAAAGTGCTGAATCACAGTTGGTGACCTCTTCATTCAATCCTCACTTTCTGGATTTACCAGTCTTTGTGTATTTCCCCACCTACGTGGGAGAGTAGCTCTTGTAACAGCCATGATTTTACATGGCTTTAATCTGACTCAAGCCCCTGCTTAAAATCTAGTTGCTGCAATACTCAGAAGAGTTTGACAGCAGCTGCAGAGCTGATGTGCTGAGACCAGTGTCTACCATTCAAGCAAATACTAACTTCTTGATCCTTTTTGTTTCCACCTCTCTTATTTCCCTGTTGTCTTTTTTTTAATACTTAATTTATAGGATCTTTGTGACAAGAGTGTCTTTTCATGCGGCCTTTGTAGAGCACCAAGCACAAGGCAGCTTAAACTTAATTAACTAACTACTACCTTTAAGTCCAGGTCAATGAATGGTTGGAATACTGCTGGTGAGCTACTTAAGGAGTAGTCTACTTCAGCCAAATCATCAATCTGCATCACAGCTGTAAGGGTGGTAGATAAGACACAGAATATTACAAAAAACACAGAAATAATTTTATGTGTCCTTAAAACTAAGTCAGTTTCTGAAAGAGAATGATACAAATTGTTCCAGAGAGTAAGGAAAAACACAACCAGGGACCTCCTAACATGCATTCTGACCTAAGATTTGATGTTTCTATTGAGACCTTCTGTAAAGCATCTTATCTAGTTTCTCTGTTGTTTTCTCATTGTGGAAAGTAAGTTTGGTCTAACCCAAAAAAGGAGATGGCCATATCATCGCTTCAGGGCATAAGGAGGTGTTGGGATTTCTTGTAAAGCAGTTCTAAGAGCATCCCAAGTGCCTGTAACTTGCAAATACTTTCCCAGAAGGAGGGTGCCTGATCTGCTTAGATACCTGTGTTTTGCACATGGTATCTGACCAACACTTGGAGTGTCTTAAATGTATGCAAATCTAACCCAAAGGGGTTCAAGTGAGAAAGCTTTTGCAAAGGAGCTTTTTCATTTTGTCTCTGGCAAGTTTGACAAATAGGCAAGTAAAACTAATTTCCAGGCAGGCTAGGAGAGCAGGCTTCAGCTTGTAAAATGCTGTGTGTGCAGGAGGACTTGGGGCATGGTAAGGGAAAACTGCCTCAGCATCTGTACTGTGTGGCCTCTAAGTGGTATTTCTTACAACAGAAGCGCACGCTGCCACACTTGCAAGTTGATAATTGTTACCAAGTCCTTAGCTCTTAGAGACACATATTTCTTGCCCAAGTAGCCCAGCCTTTAAATAAACTGTGGTTCTGTATGCAAGGGAGCAGATGGAGCATAGGGACTGATACCACTCCCGGAGGCAGCACTAAGCAGCTACCATTAAGGAAGCGGCAGAATTTCACTGATCATAAGAAAGAAAACAAAAGGAAAAGGTATCACTAATGACTCACCATTCAGTGATCGGAGGTCTTCGTCTATCAACTGGATTCCAGCTCTGACATTGGGACATGACTACAATAAAAGCACACTCAAGTTATGGCCTGATTAGCGTGGATGTATAAGAACCTCTTATGTGTGTGTTAGCAGATCTTTCTGCTGCATGACACACATTGCAGCATTTGTTTATCAAGACACCTAATGTGGCTTCTCTTCAGTTAACTGGGTCCCCAAGGTTTCTACTTGGTGCAGAGTAAGCATGTCATATGTGAGAGCTTCAAAAAAGAGGGAAGTTTCCAGAGGCAGCCTGGTGGGGGTGACAAAACCACAGCCTTAAATAGAGCAAGGACAGATCTCATTTTGGTAACACAGGAGAGATCTCAGAATCATAGAATAATTTAGGTTGGAAAAGACCCTTAAGATCAGTGAGTCCAACTGTAAATCCCTGGACAGAATTACAGCCATCTAAAACTCTATTTCCTCTCAGTGGCCCCGGGCAAGTTGTCATCAGAACTACACACCCCTTTGATACAGTGAAGTTGAAATGTCATACTATCAGTTGATATCCTATAATTTCTCTATATGTCGCCCAGTGTATGTTTTGTTTGCCAAGCGTAAAAATGACCCAAGCCCCAGGATGTCTGTAGGTACACAGGCAGGGACTTATTCTGGATTGGAATGGAAAAATAACTCCATGCCTACTGCTGCCTTGGTTGAATGTAGCTGTTTCAGTATCTTGGCTATGAACCCGTCACTTTATCTGGAATAATTTCTGGATGGCAAAATGATAACTGTGCTGATCAAACCAGAATAGGACTATTATAGGTTTATTTTTCTAATTATTCCTTTGCCAAGTTCGCAGCACTACTTGTGAATGCTATCCTCCTTACACCCCTCCACTACCCAATGTGGAAGTCTTACATTAGTGACCAAGCTCCTGTGAATGGGCTTCTTCAGGTACTTGATAAAGAAGTTATGCAGGAAGCTAGAGGGAAGGAAAAAGGCAATTAATGGGTCAAGTACTATGGTCATTAAGAGGAGATCAGATATCTCTGCAGAACATGAATTTAATGGCCTCTTAGTGTGATAGTCTAATACACATGGGAGCTTTTTTAAATGCAAAAAGTGTCAGAGAGCCACCATTTAAAAGATGATAATTTCAGCACTATGCATCTCAGCCTGGGTTAATTAATATTTATGGAAAAGGGATTTCTTCATAGTACCACCATCATATATACACAAAATAGTCTCTGCACTAGGAACTTCCAAAACAAGTAAAAATAAACAAACAAAAACAAGCCCCCAAACAGGGGACAAGAGTGGTATTCAGACAGTGAAAGAAATACAAGAAAATAATGAGATACTGTTTCATGGGGCTGATGAGGCTGTACCCAGAGGCTTAACAGACAGTCTGGTTCTGTTCAATTTTGATAGCACTCTGAATAGGAGTGAAGCATAGTACAAGTTTGTAACTTCTTCATAGAGCTGAAGATTAGGGAAGTTTGAAAGGAGTGGCTGCTGAAGAAGCACAAGGGATTGTTTGATTCTGTCTTTATCTTCTTCTGTGTGTAAATACAAAGACAGATATCAATGTTGGGCATTTTACTGCTGTATTAGGGCTCTCGTTCTCACCTGTGGTGCCTTATGATGCCTAAAAGCAATTCTGTGTGCCCTAATTTGTGAAGTTGTCTCTGTGCCATTCATTGACAGTTATTCAGTGAGAGAGTTTATACAGCTCTCTTCCACTTACCCAGTCTTCCCATTCAGCTTGATATCTACGTCACCAGAAGTTGTCCGGCAGCTGCTGAGGGATATTGACGTAGGGCCTGTATTGTCCAGGGGTGTTGAAAAGATGGCGGTAACAAACACCTTTGAAATGTGCACTGTGCCTCTTCCACTGTCTTTGCTGCATCAAGTGAAAATAAATAAAAACTGAGAAAACCCCCACCTCTTCTCTGTGGAATTGCCTGGTGATGCAGACCCGTGGCTGGTCCTGGTCACTGCCACTACTCTGCTTTGCTGGCCTGTGTCGGGTGGTTGCTAGTGAGGCCACTGTGCCTCTTGCTGTGTCACACCCTCAGCTCCCAGGTCCCCTCCCCCTGCATGCAGCCCTGCTGTCCCTAGGAGAAGTGCAGATCAGAGACTGCTGTAATTCAGTCAGTTTAGCAATATAGGTAATGTGGGTTGTGGGGAAGGGAAGAGGGATTTCTTCCCTCTGAAATAGCCTGGACTAGGAAGGTGTGTGGAGACCGCTCTAAGGATGCTGCCATTTGCTCATCCATTTACCAGCCACTTTTGAACTGTATCTCTTGGTGACATAGCAGAGGGTTTCTAATAGTGTGATTGCACTATGAGGGTTTATAATACTGGACTCTGATACACCACATTAGTTTTTCTAAATGTGCCATTATCTGTCAGGTTGGACAATGACAGCATTCAGCTAGAGCAGCAGTTCTGTACTATTTGCAGCAGTGCTTCTCAGCCATGGGCTCTTTATCAGTGCTGATGTCTGAGGGAGCAGGGGCTGTCTCCCAACAGCAGATCTGTTGAGAAGCACCAGTCTGTGCCCCTGGGTTACTGCTGCCAGCTGATGAAGAGCACCTTTACAATGAAGGGGTCACAAGAATAACCTAAAATTTGCATTTTTGTATTATTTATCAAGAAAAAAAAAGCCAGGACATGCAAAGCTGTACATACAACATCCAGGTCCTTATGCTCCAGTTCATATCAATGGTTAGAGAAGCATTTCCAATCACCAGTTTTATCCCAGACCCTGGTAGGAGGGAGATGGAAGCACTGGGTAATTCAACAGCAGTAACATGAATCCTAGAGTATAAGAGAGAAAAAGGAGAGAAAATATATATATATATAAAAGGATTTAATAAGTCAGAAAGAATGCAAAACAAGATTAAAATTTCAGTCAAACACAAATTGCCCCCAGAGAGAATACTTACCTTGAGATGTTGTATTTTACATTACCAAGCCCAAATTTCTCGTGGCCAGCCAAATCAGGGAAATGCTCCTTCTCCATATTCTGCTTCAGGATTTCCAGCCCAACCTCCTTGGCTACAGGAAAACAATGGTCAGTTCAGTTGCCTTTGATAGTGCCTGGGAGTTTAGAGTTATGTGTTTCTGGTCTAGGAAATGTCAAGGACACAGAATCAGCAAGAAGGTGGTATCTCACTTGAGACCCAGCAGTGTTATTTCAGCTCTCACTCCCAGTCATGGCAAGAGCTGAACTAACTGATTCAATATCTGAGGTGAGATGAACCTTGATATGGATGTACAGTGCTGTCGAGCAGCATACTGACTTTGCTGTATTGTGCTCTTAAGCTTTCCTTTATAGGCTGTCATGGGGTCATTTACTCCCACTGCCCTCTTTCCTTTGTCACATCAGTATTCGAGGCAAAGCCACTAACAGCTCCTGAGAACATCACACATACCATACTCTAGCCCCTTCTGGGTGATTCTCACTTTGAGTCCAGGGTTGGCACTCAGTTGCCCACTGAGCAAACTTAAGAGGAGGAGAGAACAACAAATCTTCAGCATCTTCCTCATTTTTTACAGGACCTGTTAATAAATATTTATAATGATAGCAGAATTTCATGCTGTGCCACTTGGTGGTTGTACTCCCTTCCCACCTACCCTGGACACAAGCCTTCCCTCCAGAACAAAGAAAGTAGAAAGCTCAGCAATCCTGGAAAAGAAGACCCATTCTCCACAGACTTAAAAAAGTGAGCTCCATGGAGTAGAGGAGAAAAGTCAGCCTTTTCACTGCCATAGAGACTGGGGAAAGTGCTTGGGATACATCCATCTGGACAAACACTGAATTTTTAGGCTGTAATTTGGTGACTACAGGATTCACCACAGGGATGATGAATGAATGAAGCAAATGACCATCCCAGGGGCTTCTGTGGCAGGATTTAAAGCAAGGTGGAGATATCTGTATAAATCACAGACTGCATGTAGTGTGAAATTCAGAAGGTCTTGCTTTCAGCAAGGTTTCCCAGGGTGAGTGAGAGAAGCCACCCTGATGGAGAATTTTTAAACAAAACTGGACAAAATCAGAGAATATATATATATATATATATATATATATATATATATATATATATATATATATATATATATATATATATATATTTCTCCCCCAGAACTGGGAACAGCCTTCTATGGAATTATTTGTCATCTGGGATGGACCTGGAAAACAGGTCATGTTATTATGGTTTTCCTCATTTTCAGCTACTACACTGGATTATGAACAGCTGAAAGTACAGGAAAGTGTATTTTCTAGCATTACTTTTACAGATGAAATTTCTTTAGTTACCACAAGGCTATTGAAGAGCTGGAATGAAACCATCTATAAGCAGATAATTGCCTTTCCTAATACCTGAAAAATTATTTTGATATTACTGCATCCTTCACTAGCTGTTTCATTACCAGAGGTAACAATATACCTCAAACCACTAGAATATTTTCAGTCATGATCACAATATAAACAATCTGCAAAACTATGAGAGAACATTGACTTAATTTTTTAACAGTTTCAAGCTATCCTGCAGAACATCTTTGCCTTTTAGTATAACTAGTATTTTCTTTTTAAATTTCAACTGACAGATATTGAGAGATGAAAGAAACACACTTCATATGTAGAACAAAAAAAAAAAAGGACTGGATGGAAATGTGGTTTTGACATACACATAGTTCTCAAATTTTAAAATCTCAAAACTTAACTAGATTTAGTTGATTACATCTATCACTTCCCAGCAAAGCCACTCCTTGACAAAGAGTAATCACTATGTATTTGTTTCCATACCTCTCCTTAGAAGGCTGAAGAGAAGACCTTTGCTGTAGCAGACCACAGGGCTGAGGATGTTCCAGGGAAAACATTCTGCAGCCATGAGCCTGTCTTTTATAGGAAAGAGCTGTGGGCTTGAAGAGAACCAATTGCTATCATCTTCAGCAGTATCACCCAGGGAGTGGCCTCTGATAACCACATCCCAAGCTATTTTGGGTTTCTCAGGTAAAATCTATCACATTTCATTTAAGGATAAGCAGAGGACAATGTAAACTGTTGGCTGGGGTGCTCAGGTGCCAGAATGCAGAGTTTGGGTGGCATGCTGCCTTTGTGGCAGATGGTTTCTGCACTGGTTTTTCAGATGAGGAGGAAACCTCAGTAAGAATTCCAGTATTTCCATACGACAGCTATTCATAGCCATGTTTGTATTGTAAAATAAGTAAAATAATGTGCCATTGGTATGAAAAACAGATGGAAAACAAGTTCCATCTGTCTGAAATTGCTCAGGATACAGGAAACCATAAGCAATATAGTATTTATATTATAACATATACATATATATAAATACACACAGACACTACAGTATATATATCTGGTACAAATATATAATATCAAGTCCTTGCAGTCAGTATTTTCTACTTCCTCTATTTTCTTATCCAGTCAACCAGTACTTCAGCTAACCAGTAGTACTTGGCTTGTCAAGGAGGTGATTTAATCAATTAGCTTGTAAGTACCAAGCAAATTCCCCCAGGCATGGGGCTTTGCTGGACAATCTGAGTCATTTCATTGTGCAATGCATGAATAGAAAAGGTAGAGATACTTGTCAGTTAACAAATGCTCATACTTCACACAGATTTAACATTCACCACAGGGAATCACATGCATAATAATTTCATTATTCATTATTTCTATCTCTGGCAACTGATGATGAATATAACTCACACTCTCAGGCATATAAACCTCTATGTGTTTTCTCATATCAGTGAGGGACACCAATCTAATTGAAAATCTCAAATTCTTTACAGTTCTTCTTCTTCCATTCTTTTTCTAGTCACTCTTCACCTACCAAAGAACACAAAGAATTGGAAGCCCTGCTATTTGGTTTCAGGATGCCTTTTTTTAGTATTCTATCAGACAACTGGATAAATAAACTGATTAAGCTCAAACTACGCAAGCCATGTTTCTATCCTGAACTGAACCTTCTGTAGCATGACATTTGTAGAGTACTTCTCCTTTCCATACACTTTTAATGTCTCCTGCTTGAATGTCTCTGTTGACACTGAAAAAAGAAAAAATACAGCTTCCATTTTACAAACATTGGAGGTATGGAATTATTTGGAGATTGATACCCTCAAAGAGCTGCAGCTACTCACAATCAAAGAACAATTTCTGTATGATATAGAGGCCAAGGACAGCCTTGGCTGCAGTAAGCATGAGACTGTCAAGTTTCAGATCCTGAGAGAAGCAACAAGACAAAGAGCAGAATTACAACCATAGACTTCAGATGAGACCTGCTTGGCAGGATCTGTGGGAAGTTGCCCTGGAGAGCAGAGGCTCAGAAGAGCTGGCTAATCTTCAAGGGCAGCCACCTCAGAGCATAAAGAATTGCCATTGGAATGTTCAGACAGTTGAGCAACTGTGGCAGAAAGCCAGTATGGAGAACATGGAGCTCCTGAGTGAGCCTGAACACAAAAAGGAAGCATACAGAAGATGGAAACTGAGACCAGCTACTTGGAAGGAACACAAATACCTTGTTTGCACACATAGGAATGAAATCAGGAAAGTTCAGTTGGAGCTGAAGTGCAACAGGAAAGGTTTCTGTAAGTACTTTGACAGCAGAAGACGAATGTGGGCTTACTGCTCAGTAGGATGAGGGACCAGTGACAAAAGACATAGAAAAGGTCACTTTTACTAGCAAGGCTGGTCCTCTGGCCTGCACCAGCAGGTGCCACAAAGGGAGCTGGAGAACATGAACTACAAGGAGAGTCTGAGAGATTACGCTGTTCACCTTGGAGAAGAGAGGGCTTGAAAGGCCATTTTATTGCAGGCCATTCTGTTGCCTGCAAATTTTCCAAAGAGACTACAGAGAGAACGGAGCCAGACTCTTCTTGGAATTGTGTGGTAAAAGAACAAAAGGCCACAGAACATGCTGGAAAATGGGAAATACTGATTAGATACTAGGAAAAAAAATTACTCTAAAGGTACTTAAATAATGAAACAGATTGTCCTGAGACATTGTGGAACCTTCATCCTTGGATGGGTTCAAGACTTGACTGGGCACCGTGCTCTATACCCTCATCTAATTAGTCCTGTTTTCAGCCACTGTCTGGATTAAATTATATGATTCTATAATTACATGGCAATTCACTGAGCATTATAGATCTGTTCCCACACTGTTGGTGTCCAGTTACAAAGGGACAAATTGTGAAATTCTTACAAAGGATAGGGTCTCACTTAATACAAAGCTTGACGAAACAGAAGTTTTTTAACACCAATGGAGATAAATTGAATTATGCAAGAACTAGCTTTTAATATTAAGAAAATGTATTTTCTACAACTCTAGTGAAAAGAGCCAGTCACTCCTTCTCATCAAGTTGCAGCAAATTCTCCAAAGCATCAATAACAATTAGCTACACTCACTGTACTTAAAAACAACATATTTGCTTTGTGAAAAGTGCTTAAGAAATTTTTAGTAAAACATTAAAAATAGTGATGAAAAGCCATGCTTCTAATATTATAGCACCTACTCCCTATAAGACAACAGAAGGAAGACTACATTTCTCTCTTATTATTCTTTAGAAGTAAAGGACATCAGCAGTGGATGTGAAGGTCCTCCTCATCCTCCAGCTGATAGCAAACATCAGTGCAAATAACCAGATGACTCTGAGGAGAGAAAAACATATAAAATTACCTTAAATGCAGATGGGTATATTCATGTACAGTACTCTGAGACTTGTTCCCATGGTAAGATCCTCAGCAGGGCAGGAGGAAAGAGTGGCTTTGATCCTCCTGAACTTTAGTTAATTTTAGGGTAGGAATGGGCTCTGACTTTTTTTTATACAACTCTCCAAAATAATGAGCAACACTTACCATAGACACTCTGCCCATGAGCCTTCTTAGAGGATGGTCAGAGCAATGAGGACTCGGGCACTCAATGCTCCTAAGCCCTGCTGGGGATAGTGCCATCCTTGTCACATCCCTATGCTGGCACCCCAACTGGCTGGAGGACCCTACTTACAACTGCTAGGGGTGGCGGGCTCATTTTGGGTTCAGAGGCTGCATGTTATATCTAACATATAGTGAAAGCTATTGACAACATTTAATCTACCCACTACTGGAAAATGCACAAATTCACAGGCCTGAAACAGAAGCAATATTCTATAAGAAGAAATTTGGCTTCTCACCTGTTTAATCTTTATTACAGGTCCAGTCAGGCTAGTGTGGGCCAAATTAAGAAGAGGACAACCTTTCCCAAGTTTATCTTCAAAAAGGATAAATATAAATACATTTGAAAGTAATAATAAAAAGCACTTCAGAAGCATCTTTCTCAAGGAACTCAATTTGTTTGCAATTTCCCTTTAATTAGCTGCCATGTCTCTCAAGGGAGCTATTATTCATATTTACTAAAAAGCAAAAAGCCCTTTAAAAAATTGCATATAAACCTCTTACAAGCTCACAGCTGTCTGACACTGCCTTTATTCCTCTTCTGGTATCTCCCCCTCAAAATCTGGTTTCTGCTGTTTTCCATTCTTACTCTCCTCTTTATTTTATTCTCTACTTGATCCTCTCAGCCTGTGGGTTCCTCTTATTCTCATCTCTCCCTATTTTCCTGGATCAAACCCCAGTTTTATTCTTATTTGCTTTTCTAAACATCTGACTTTTATTCCCACCCTTTCATTCTCTTTCTTTTCTTCTCATTGATAGCTCACCTTTTTCCTCAGCAGTCTTTTCACCTCAGTTCACCTCAGACAGACCTTCTGCACCCTCCCACCTGCTTCTTCCTGCCATCACCCCCTTGTTCCTTGTCCCTTACTCCCCACATCCCACAGAACTGATTTTCTACTCCATCCTGCTCATGGCAGCAGGTGAAGCACAAAGACAGAGGGACGTGATAAAGTTAGGAGATGTTACCCTGAAGCCCAAAGATGCCAGTGTGCTCTGCAGTTCCCCAGTTTGGGCTATTCTCTGGTCATGGCTTGACTCTGTTAGGACAAGACTCCTGTCTCAGCTCTGCTGCCACACTGCATTCAGTGAAAATGGAACCCAAGCCCAGTGTTTGAAAGGGGGCAAACACTTGCTCTATGCCAGCCCCTGATTCATGTGGCTGAATGACCAGGATCAAAATCCAGCACAGAGTAAATCTGTCCCATAACAGTCTTTAAAGCTGGGCACTCCCTTTTATGGTTTCAGTCTTGCTTTCCCACCAGATGTGCTCAGGAACTGGCTACAGTCCCTACCATTGATTACTGGAATCACTATTCTCTGTAAAGCAAAATACAGAAAATTCTCCACCAGTGACTTCTGCTGTGAGAGAAAAAGCACATTTGGTGATTAGTGCCTGAAGCCTATGAGGTTGTAGCTTGACAAGGAAAATGGAGGGCTAGGTGACAAGCAAGCCAATCAGAGCAGAGCTTGACAGACAAAATCTCATGCAAAAAAAAAAATAATTATTTCGGTTTAAGTTGTATCTGAACAATGCAAAATATACATGGCAAAGAGGTGTCCATGTTTCTTGCAATGAATTAAATTGAAGGGGTTTTTTGTGTATGTAAAGTACCTGGGATGAACCTTAACTTTAGGAAGGAAATATGCTAAGCCTTATTTCAGCTGGCAGGACTCAGTTCTCATAAATGAACAGTTATCTGGATGGAAGAACTGTCCTGTGCTTATGCTCTGTCTTAATACCACTGTGATTTGTGTCCTCCTCCCTTTACTTAAAGATGTGGGTTGGACTGAGCTGCTGAAAAGTCTCACTGAGCATTTCCAAGTCTACAGGGAGTGATCTAAACAGTGGCATTGTGTTTCTTTTATATATTTGGTTGAAGTGATTTAAGATAATTCCTGAAATGGAGCTTAAGCCTGATTTTGTATTCACTTCAACTACTACACATACTCAATCCAGGTGTGAATTCTGCCTGAACCCAGGCAGACTATATAACATTTTGAGCCTCTGATAAGAAAAAAACCCCAATACTCTTAGAGGTATCTCCTCTTACTGAAAAGAAAAAGAAAAGCAGAGAATATAGAGTTTCAAAACAGAAAGAGTAGAGGCAGATGATATCCTCAAGGCAGACCAATAATTGTTCACAGTAACTTCAGAATAATTTCTTTTGTCTCCAAAGGGCTCAGTTACTTTTCCTAGGCACTGAAACCATCAACTTACATCAGGGAAGCCAAAACTGGAATGCAGCAGGGAGAACTGGTACCTGAAGTAAAAAAAAAAAAGTAAAATAAGAGGTTTTACTTGAAAGACTGAAGGCACAAGTTATGCACACTGCTTGAAGATTCATTTGTGGAAATTCATACTGATTTTATGCTGATTCGCACATTTAAATTTGTCAAAGGCTTTTCAATTTCCAACAGCTTTTAATTTAAACTGGCACAACTACACATGAGTTCTAGAATCACCAGGCCCTTTCTGGTACTAATCTCCTCCCGTGGTCATGTGTAGCCTGGTGTTGTAACTATAAGAATTGGGAAATAAAATTTTTCTGGAATTGTCATTTCCTGGAATGGCTGAAATACACCTTCATCAAATGTTCATTATGATTTGAATAGACTCATATCCATTTCTAACCACTAAGTCCTCTTTTCCTGTTAAAAAGTCCAGTGACCAAAACTAAGAAAAGACTGCTCACATTTTTATTTAATGGAATTATAATAGATTAAAAATGGTCATAAATTCTGGAATTCTAACCCAGATTGATGTATAGAGCTAACACTGATGTGGGTTACCTGTCTGAAAGTCTTTGCTTCTACCCATCAGGTGCATTTATGGAGAAAGGGGCTGTAAACTCAGCCCTACTTGAAGTGTGAATAAAATTTGTTGTAAGACAGCTGATAACAAGCACAACTGCAGATATCTACAATCTGCAGCAAGATTTAAGTGAAATCTAAAAAGCTCTGAGCTTTGATTCAAACTACAGACACCTTTCTAGTCTCATTTGTTTGATGACATGCTGCTTCAGTGTGTGCTATGTAGTCTCACTTTTTCCTGCCCCTCTCATGAAGGCATATCAAGAACTATAGGGACAGTGGTCTGTGCAGCACTGCAGCACTTCTGTTTATGATGGTCAGACTTTGCACAGCAGCAACATTCAGAAGGTTTTGAGTAAACTACTGAACTTGATTCTCCAATACCAACACAGACTGAAACAGACCAATAAATTGAATGTTGCCATCTGGAAAGGAATTTAAGCTACAGAAAGGGGGAGCATCATGGGGCACAAGAGACATGGCTGTTCCCAGTATTATTATATTTCATCTCCAAGATTTAGACCAAACAGTTGAAAGTATCTTGGAGCTCCTATGAGAAAAAGGTAACTAATATTGTTTTTTTCTCATGGTGAAACATCACTGTCAGGTTGACACAATGAATTCTGTTGTGTCCTAATGCAGGGATAATTAATGCTTCTTTATGAATTTTTCTTGGTTACCTCTTCAGAAGTAATGAGATAATCAACTTCTGCTTGCTTATAGTCAAATTGGCTTTGGTACTGGCTGCCTGCAGGAAAAAAAACCAGTCTTCTGCGACTGTATGCACAGATAGATGCTGTCTTAGATACAGGCACAAATACAATTGCCTTTGTGATTGGAAAGACATTGTCTAAACTTTTCATGTGGTCAATACGTATAGATTGTGAAATCATTTGTGAATTTGTCGCTTTCTGCCAGTAACCAGGATTGCGTGAACAAAGTGATAACACTGCCCTGATTGCCTCTTTATCATTAGGATCATTTAAGTCCTTGCATGGCTGACATAATTGGTTCACTTGCAATTTACTGAAAAGATGTCTGGGGAAACACTGAACTATTTTATAACACAGAGGTTAGGAACACTGGGTATCAGACAGTAACCTTTTTATATATTACAATTTATTCTTGGATAGTTACTCAACCTCCCACATGGAAAAAAGGGCTCTCTGCATCTGCCTATTAAATCTATTAACATCTACAATGTGTAGTGCATTTCCTCCCTGTGAAATGCAACAAAACAGTGTACAAATTTGTGGCAGACCAGTAGATGCTATTTTATGCTAATCTCTAAGATTTTCAAAGGACCAGGAAGATTACTGTGTGATTTGTTCAGCCTCAGCACAGAATGTTATATTCTAGCTCACTTTACTGACTAGATTCTGTGCAAAGATGTACTGAGTGGTTGAATTTGGCAGAACAGCAAACAGTTCTACACAGCCAGTGATCTGTAGGGCACATCTGTCTGCATTTAAACTGACTTCAGGAGGTGATGTAGCCATCAGCCTCAGCAGCACTGAGCTCACTGCTGCATAACTCCGGGCAATCTCTGCAGGTTCAAGGAGGAAAAAAAACTGCTGAGGGCAGAGTTAAGCTTTTGTCAAGCTATAGTTCCTAAAGCTGCATCATCATCAGGTGTTATACACCAATCCTCTTGTAATGGACCAGTATTAAAAATACTTCATTTTCATTACACCAACTGAAGTGACAAAATTAGCATTGCATATACTCTGAATCTCAGAGATGATAAAGGAAATGATGAAGTAAGTTTTAAACTCACTGACATTGAACATATATAGAGAAACAATTTAAAGGCTATTCCTGAAGAACGTATTTAAAGAGAAAAAATTAGTATGTTAAAGAAATGAGGGAAATGAGTGATTCCAGTAAAAAAAAAAAATCACCTTAACAATATAAAGAATTTGGAAAAGTTGACAATCTTTCAAAAGAGCCAACCTTTTGAAAAGTAGGGAAACTCCTAGAGGACAAAGCTTCAGTTTGCAATGCAGATTCTGAATTTCATCATCTTATAGTAAACATTGCCACATTATTAAAGCATTTCATAGTATCTTAATTTATTGCATTACATTTATAGACTCATGATTCTTATTTCCCATTGTATATAATCTCCAGGAGTCAGAAATCAGGAATCTTTGCAAAGAGAAGTCAGGCTACCAATAGCAGAGATACCTTTGCCTTGAAGAGGAATGTAAGGAGACTGATATGATGGATGGTTACCACTTATTCTTTATAACTGTTTCAAAGACTGAGAGCAAATCTAGCACCCAGAGGAGTAGAGAATGACTAAAGTGTAGTATGATATAGTTAAGAAGAGTTATCATGGAGTAGACATGTATGTTTGAATCTTGCACTAAAAATAAACCAGTTTTCTTGTCTCCTCTAAGCTTTTGCAAATGACCTAGGACACAGATAATATCCATAAAAAACATCAGATACTGCTTTTTCTTTAAAGGTCTGTACAAATAAAAGTACTCACCTCAGAAATAAAACATCTGAGTAGGGAAGTGTTTAGATTAAAGGTACTATTAAGCTGTAAACAAAATAAAGTACGTAATTTTATCAGCTTGAAAACTAGGTTTATCTTGGGGAAAAAACCCCAACACATCCTGTTTACTTTAGTTTTAGATAATCCATGCCTTGATTTAGTTTTTTCTTGCCCCAGAATGATTTCTAAGGAACTGATAGTGCTCATTGCGACACAAGAGAGAGATTTCTCATGGACTTGATTCAGGAGCATGTACCAGTAAACAAGAATTATTCTTTAAAAGAACAGATATGACTGTTGCCTGTTCTTTTGTTATTCTTACTAAGTCTTCTGTATTTTACATATTTTGGAGTCCGTTTCTCACACACTTACTATAAACAATTCTATGCTGTTTATCTAACAAACTCTATTGTTGACATTTCCTCCTGGTAGGACAGACAACTGATGGACATTTTCTCAGACCAGTGGAATTGAAGAGGTTAAACCTCAGTCTTCCAATGTTGTCTCATTTCTGGAAATCTATATAAACTGAAAGGAAAATTAAATTTTCTCTTTTCCTGCTCCGACTCTGCTGAGGTGTCTGCGTCTTTCTTGTGACGATAGTGCGTCACATGACTTTTGCCTTTGAGACTTTCTCAGATTAAATATACTGAATATGTCAGAGGCGAGGTCTCAAAAATCCCATTTGCCTTTTTGCTGCTAACCACTGTGATGATGTTTACTAGAACCATTTGTGTCATCAGTTTTCACAAAGACCCTCTTAGCATTATTACAGTTAGCTAAACTTATTGGAAACTCTGACTACAAATGCCATTGTGAAAAACTGGCATTTCTGAGAGGTCTTGTATGTTCTTCAACCACAGCGGAAAGCTTAGTTTGCTTGTACCTGATGCTTGCCTCATTCTGCTGCTCTGTTAAATCTGAGGATTTATTCTAGTTCTCAACACATCCAATACATTTATGATGGGCCACTGTGCAGCAGACTGGGGCTTCAGTACACTTTTCTTGTCTTGCCCTTTTCTATGTGGAATCCATGCTGAGAAAAGCTTTTTTAGATTCCTTTTGCCACTCCTGGTACACCAACTCTGTGATGTGCATTCTGTCATTCTTTGCCTAGAGCTGCCAAGAAGTTCAGACTGAAGTCTGAGAGGGACTTTGACTACTTTAAATTATTACAAACTGAATGTCATGAATCCTCTTACAAGTGGTATAAGTATGACCCAAATTATGTGAAATGGCAAACATAAGGTGTTTGTCTTCTTTGCTGACTTACAAGCAAGTCATACTTACCTCTTCAGAGGTAGTGATGTTAAAGGCCCCTCTCTGTAGTGAGCCAGTGAAGCAGACTCAAGAAAATAGATGGAGACTCCTAGATATATCATGGATTCAGCCTGGTTTGGTAGAGCAAAGGGAGCTGACACAAAGGGAGGGTCTGTGTGATTTCCTACTGAACAGACTGTGCCCTGCAAAAAGTCATTATCAAATATTTCTAGCTGAAACATTTTTATCTATCAAAATGCATTAGCATTGGTTGAACAGAAAGAATTTTTCCTAGTCTGAAGAAAAGCTTGACATTAAGGAAACCTTGATCTAAGCAAATAAGTTTGTGTGATGCCCTAAAAATCAGAAAATTATGGCTCTTTTGAAAAAATAAAAGAATCAAAGAAAATCTGTGTGCCATGCTTTCAAAGTTTGAATTTGAGCATTCAAGTGTGTATTCTGAACAGCAGCTACAACACACACACAAAAAGTAATTCTTTGGACCAAAGTTTTCTTTCTCTTGTAGCAAGGGCACCTTTTTAGCTTTACTGCTGAGGGTGAAATTTCAATAAAATGTTCAGGCACTCTTGAAAAGCGCTAGAAGTTACTTAGGGCAGGGACACAAAAGAGCCTTTTATATCACCTAACACAGCCCTGGCCCAGCTGCCAATCCTCCAAGACCTATTTTGGGTGCTGCACAGGTAGGGGACCTTGGTTCAGGTATGCTAAGAAAATAACTATTACAATGTGAGAGGGTATGAGGCCATGAAATTAAAGAAGAGTAATACAGACAGTAAATAGTGTAGTTACTGTGAAGGTTAGTAGCTAGAAGATTCATCAGAAAAAACATTAGCATGGAGAGCTATAAAACCATAAGAAAAAAAGCTGGAAGCTGGAAGAAGACAACTTATAACCATCAAGAACAAGCCTGTTCCAAGGAGTACTGAATAATTTCCTTGACTGACTCAGAAAAGTCATCCTGTGTCCCATTGGGATGTCCATGTATTAAAGCTTAGCCTGTGAATTCAAGGTAGTGACAGTAGCTGATAGGTAATTGCTTAGTCCTTTTAAGCTGTGTATATCCTGCTTGTTTTTTGTGTGTGATAAGAGTTGCTTGAACAAAATCAGCTCTGGCACATCTTTTTTAACTGAAGTCTGTTCTGAGAGCCATGGGGATGCCCTGAATTACAAGGACTGTTGAAACTGCTGGAAAAAATGGGTGTTGCTGAGATAACTCCTGCAACAAAGGTGAAAAGTAGATAAGCTGCTCAAGGACTGTCTGAGAGGAGCTTTCTTTTTGGGTGTGACCTGTACCTATACAAGATGCTGACTCATCTCAAAACAAACAGTTTAGGACTGCAATCACATTGTGAACCATCACTGCTAACAGGTGAAGACCAAGCAGCAGTTCAAGAGCTGTGTACCTAAAAAACACTTTAAAGCTATATGTAAAGCACCTCTAAAGGGTTTCAACTCTGAAATAATTTAATTATAAATGATAGCTTTAGTTAATTAACAAATGCTGGTTTCCAAAATAACTCTTGACCAAAATTCCCAAAATGTCTTATTGCTTTTCTAAGTGAATAATGGAGAGGTTGGTAAGACTGTAGTGAAAGAAAATTCATCAACTCAAAAGATAATCAGAAAAGTCTTAGAAAGTACACTGGTATTAAAGACAAATTACCTTCAAATCCAAGTTAATGTGTGATTTGAAGACTGCTGGAGAACTAACTAGGGAACAGTCTACTTGTGTAGAGGTGTCAATCTGGCTTAAAACTAGAAGAATGATGGAAAAGACAAAACAGATATTAATTACAAAACCACATCACAAAGAGTTATTGCTTAGTTAATGCAAAAGCATTTTAGAAATGATGACTCTAAAGAAGAAGAATGCTGGGAGGTGGAATAAGAAAAAGACAAAAATTATTATAAGAGAAAGAGTGAGAGTATTCTCTTTGGAAAAGCCACTGATTCCTCCTGGTTTAGGCCTTGTTCTCCTGCTCTTCCCAACTGAATAGGCTTTGCAGAAGTCTCTCCCATGCAGTGAAAGATCTGGGGCAGAGTTGCCATTTTTGCTATGTGTTTGCACAAGAGAACTAAACTCTCTTATATGATTAGTGAAATACTGCTAAATAGAACTAAATCCTTTGGAAGATTACATTAGTACATTTTTCTGCCTATCAGTGTTGAAGAAAAGGGACACTTTTTCACATAGAGAGTGCCTCAGTATCAGTATGATTGAAGACTTTCTGAAAGATGCCGGATGCAGCCTCAGTATGATTGTTATTTTTGATTGGACTGTGTGGTCTCTTTATACTGTATAAAAATCAGATGGGTTCAAAGAGAAATGGTGAATTCACACAGAGACTATGAACTTCTTAATATGAATATGAATACGAATGTGACAGCACAGCTTGAAGTGCCCTTGAACCTGAAGTGTTTAATTATGTGCCACGTAAGAAAATTATCTCACTGACCATGATTTTCAGTAATATTTGCCACTGCTTGTCACATGGCAGCAATAGGTCATTTTAGGAAAAATAAATATCTACTTACTCTGCTTATTAATAACAGAGCAGATAGCAGAAATATCTGCAATGATAACTGAAGAATGGGAACAAATTCTATGACTTGAATTATATAACTTACAGGAATTGAATTAATTTTAGTTGAGAAAAAAACCCCAAATATCTCAATCTTGAGGGAAAAAACTCTAACAAGAAGAATAATTAAAGCTGTGGCATTGATGATAGTAGAGAAAATCTTGTATTTATATCCCTTTTGAACATAGATAACTAATGTATTCATGTCTGCAAGAATGACACAGGAATTGTTACTGGTGGAAAAGAAATAAGCTCAAGTGTGACATGGTTTGCCTGCAGCATCTTCTCACCTCACTGAACTCAAGTATTATGTCCACACACCAAGAGCATAAAGGATCAGCAGGAAAATGCTCATCTCCAATTTCTAAAGAAATAGCGCAGGTCAATTACAACAGACTGAAAGATTGCAGGTGACTTGCTATGGGTACAGAAGAAATCTGAATATTGTATATTAGATGCATGCAGGAGATTTCTAGGGTGCAGTATGGAATATGTTAGGGTACAGAACAATAGTTGTATGTTTCTTCCTTCCCTTTTTTTGTACCATGAACATGGGAATAGTTTGGCATGTAATAAAAATGGCCACAATTTGAGCACTATGAAAATTACTTAACAAAAACTGCTACCACCAACTCACCCTTATGCTTTCTAAGCAGTGCATCCATCAATTGGATTTTGTATTTGATATTTAGGCATATCTATATGAAAAGAGAGACAAGGCAGAAATGTAAGGCCTGTGTTTTAACTCTTCCCTTTGCTAACTGAAACCATCTTGGCAAACCTACATTTTTATCCAATTTGGTATGAATGGGCTTCTCAAGATAACCAGACAGAAAGCTGTAGATCCAGCTGGAGGAAAGGAAATGGACACAGTGGCTTTCTTACCATGGATTGAAATATAAAAACCAGACTGGGACATCAATGTGATTTATATTAACAAGAAGCAATTATAGTAATATGGTAGACTGAACAATTGACTGTTTTTATTAATTTGAGAATCTCAGACAAATCTAGGGGGTCTGAGTCTCAGAAGAGCTATATAGAAGGAATTCTGCAAAGTTGTGAATATTAGTTTATAAATGATGCTCAATTAGCCACATTTTGTCTAAAAGTAAGAAAAAAAATCTAGAAAATCATAGTAAGAATTGTAAGCATTGTTTCACATTCTCTTTCAAAAACTTTATTCATAAATTGTCAGTCAGCTTGTCAAAAAGCTTAATCAGTCCAGATCCCCTTTATACCTGCAATCTTCCATTTGCAACCTTGTACTCTCTAATATGGTCAAATGTCAATGCTTTCATGTGAAGTAAGTCTAGTCAGCTCATTTGCTGGCACATTCAGGAAGAAATGTAAATTAACTGCACTTCAAACACTCAGCAAAGGAGTCTGGTTTTGAAAACAGATCATTAAAAATCTCTTTTCAGAGCCTTCAGTAGATATTCATATCCTGTAGCTCTTTCCTTAGAAATCAAAATTTGAAAAGCGTCTCTTTATGGTACAAACTGCGCTACTTCCCACAGACTAATTAGAAAGTTTGCTGTACATACCTAGATCCTCCACTTAATTTGACTTTTACACTATCAATGCTCAGCTGGCCTCTGTGTAGCAATGAGGACAAGAGGCCTGTGCTATCCCGTGACACTTTGAAGATAACTCAATAAATAGTCCTGAGATGGACACAGCAATTTCTCCTCCATCTTTGCTGCCTGGGAAAACAAACAAACAAACAAACCCAACCAAACTCAGTCAAGAAAACTTCTGCTGTAAGGGAACAATTTAGAAAATGGCCTGTAAATCAAGTTTGAAAGGACTTCCTGCTTCTATTATCTAGAATGAAGAATGAGTTTTCTAGGGATTAAAGTATTCTAGGGACATGCCTGGTATTCAAAACCAGATTATCTGAAAATGTTTCTAGACATGAATTTTCAGTTTGGTGCAGGATTTGACAAGTTTACAAAAATGTCAAAATTTCACAGAAACACAGGACATTCCACTTTATGATGACAGATCAATGTGAAGGTCTCTGGGACTGCAACAGCAGAAGCCAATTAGTTCATGCATATATAACCCAAGTTTTATCAGTTGTGATTGTTCCACTTTGCTCTTTCCTGTAAGAAAGTTTTCAATAACTCCTTTAGATCTTTATATTACTCCGTTTTTTTTTTTGTCCAGCCCCAAACCTATTCATTCTCCTTTCTGTAAAAGTTCCTACTAAGATATCAACAGAAATCTCTTTAAACCTAAATTCCAGCAAATTTAGGTATTAGGACTATGATTAGGAGTTGCAAAAGCTGTAGACCAACCAAGTAGGATAGAGAGTTGAATGGTTGTTAGAATAGTCTTATAAAAGCCTCATTTACCATAATAGAACTGACACTGAAAGCATCACTTTTCACCCTTTCATCTTGATTACTTGGGTTTTCTTTTCTCAGGCATTAGTACAGTGGTAGCACCATACCATAGAGAAAAAGCCCCATCCAAGAGCAGTTCAAACCATGAGTCTCTACACTTTCCTCTTAATTTTTTTTAAGCAAAGCAAAATTCCTGGAAAAAGAAGCTGTAATCCTAAAAGATTAATTTTTACCCCAGACTGCCCCTGACCAAACCAGTGTCTAGTATTGCCAGTTACAAAGTCCCTTCTATCACCATTACCATTTTAAACCTCCTCTTTTCAGCTCAGATACCTTTTTCTTCACAATAGTGATATAATAGAAGATAAAAAAAGAGAGGCTGGGGGCATAATGACAGCAGTTTCCAGCCACCAGTCTCACTGAGACAGAATGCAGAACTGCATGTCCATGCTCCTTTGGAATCAGGACATGCTGTGCTGTGAAATTTTGCAGCCTGGTGATCTATCTTGCTGTGCTATCTGACTCACAATAGAGCAAAGCCTACTGCTGTTACCAGCTGCTCCATTAACCCAAGCACCTTGCAAACTTTTCTGATATCCCAGAAGTTTTAGCCCTCCCCACTCACAAGAAAAACTACACTATTTAATACCATTGTATTAAAATTCTATTGCAAAAATGCTGAGATAACTGGAAAAATCTGTGTGCAATCATGTCATTACAGACAATCTTATACTGCACAGGCTTATGAAGCTAAGTCAGTTTTCCACAGCAACCCAAATTCTGGAGTTTCTGAAGTTCTGAATGCTTGTCTTTGTGACAGTGCCTTCCTTTAGAAGGAGCTCTTTGGAAGTGTACCAGCACACAGATAATTAGCTATAGAGTTGACCTTCCAGCTAGACTATCAAAGAAAGTTACAAATGTGGCCACTGTCAACTCTGTGGACTCTGTGGTCCTGAATATTCACACCGTGTCTGGACAAACTGAGTATGCTAACAGATGTCTGAACTGATACTTCCCAAAGAGACCTGTGGGGTAAAATAATTAAAAAAAACCCCCACAAAACAACATTAGTTGTCAGGGGATGTTTCCTTCTTAAGCAGTTTGTTCGAATAGGTTATTTTTGGATAGAAGTTAAATGATAAAGCATATCTGACCTGAAAAATAATTTCCCAGTATGTTTCTTAATTTCATTTGCAATCCTTCTCCCAGAGCCCTCCTACCTGCATTCTGTACAATACTTAGAGTAGCCATGTGCATACTCTCCAGTCTGCACTGATTGTAGCAGAAGCCTGTGCCACTGACAGATACATTCAAGTGCCAGGAACAAAGGAAGCAGAAGTTTCTGGGAAATCTACAGCACTAATTCTGAGCCTCCAGAATACAGAAAGGGGGATTATTAGACTGCATGTCAAAAGACTAAGAAGGTCCTCTGATCACTGAAAACCCTTCTGCTATAAATGGCAAAATCTATGCTTCAGTAAAAGAATTTCTTAGAAATATATTGACTCAAGTATATTCTAGGAAAGAAAGACACTTGTACCATTACACCTTGTAGCATCCTTGGAAAAAGAATCCTTGATATTTGGCCAGTTTTTTTTGGTTTGTTTTTTTTTTTTTTTGAGGGGT
>VZUI01039334.1:52200-86673 GCA_013401135.1 Cettia cetti
TTTTTTTTTTGGGGGGGGGTTGTTTTGGGGTTTTTTTTGTTTGTTTGTGGATTTTTTGTTTGGTTGGGTTTTTTTGGTAACAAAAACCTTCCTTGGGAGAAGAATTAACTCTTTAAGGAGAAATCTTCTTGCCAGGGAAAGAATAAGTCCATGTTTAATCTCAGATGGTACATCTATAAATAAATCCAGATTATCCAAATGCTAGCATTTGCTGAAGACCGTCAAAGTTTTTGTCTTCCAATTCTACTTCCTTGCCTAAGCAAAGGTATCTGGAAAGGATTAATTTTTCTAAATTAAATCTTACTAGAATATTTCCCTGCCAAAACAAATATTTCTGATACTCAAGGATATTGTCTTGCAAATGGGTTTATTGAACTGAGCTGAACGTCGTAAAGATAAAATATGTCATCTTATCATGCAGTATACATTTCTCATTGTTCCCTGCTATCTGGCAGAGATCTCTGAAACAATTGCCTTTAATCTGCTTTCCCTGGGGCAGAAGGCACCAGCTACTTTCAGTTAAAATGACCATAACTTTCCAATAACATCTCAGGCAGTAAGACTGCCTTTAGGTATCTTGTTTGCTGTGAGCTAAAATCAGATTATACACCAGAAAGATTGCCAATTTCAAGAAGTATGGTTGGGGGAATGAATTGGAGTTTTGAAAATATACAATAATTTAGATTGAAATAGGACCTCAGGAGGTTTTTCTGGTTCAACCTCATACTCAAAGATGAAATAACTCAGAGACTCTGCCCACCTGAGTCTTGAACTCATCCAAGAATGCAGACTCCCCAACATTTTCAGCCCTTGTTCTGTTGCCCCGTAGAATTTTTTCTTAACTGTGGTACTTTTCTTGATGTGACTTATGCCTTTTGCTCATCATTTAGTGTGTACCCTTGGAAGAATCTGGCTCCATGCTCTCTTGTTTTTTGTATATAGCCAATTGGAAGGTGGTATTGAAGGCTGTAGAAAGAACCTGCTTTTATATTAGTCTCTGTATTTGGAGAACTTGTAGGAAACTCTGTAACTGTTTTTCTACTGGCTGTTCCTGGTACAAAGATTTTCCTCTTCAGTAAATACTTGTTGAGCCCTATCCAGTTAAAATGGTAATTTATCATGTAGATTCATCCAAAAATATTCTGTAAAAAGCATCTTTCTGCCACATCAGCCAAGATACACATTTTCATCTTTTCTTATTTTTGGCTTTTTCTTTCATCAAACACAAACAGATTATTTTCACTGCTACAGGTCCTTCATAGTAGCAGATTGTTAATAACACAAATTCTGCCTTCTTTCACACTCATTCCCCCTGCTGTATCATAGCCATGCTTACACCTGTCTTGCCCCAAACTTTGATACAAACCAACTGAAAAAAACCCAGCCAAAGTGGTCCTTCATAAGGTTTATAAAGCTCATCTCTGAGTGTAGCAGAACAAGTACTTTTAAAACCAATCAGAAGCAGAATTAGATGAACCACTAAAATTTTACACTGAACCAAACAGTGGCTGCATGATTATTGCAGTGTGGTAACAAAAAGCTGTTTCATCCTAAACTGTTAAAATTTATTTCCTTTACTTACCTTGAAATGACATAGCTGACCTTAACAACTGCCCACTCCAGCTTGGGAAAGTCTCTTTCAATGCTGCTTCAGGAGCTCCATCCCAATTGTCCTGCCTACAAGGGAACATAGGAAAGCACACGCCTTGCAGATTGGATTCAGGCCCCTGAAGGCCCAGATATACTGCTGAATAATTTAATCCTAATTTTTAACACAGTTCTTGCTACACTCTGATTCTATGATCCTTACCTAGATCTACTTCCAAATAATTCTAAATATTCCCATCTATAACTTCTCTTAGCTTCACATATAAACCATTTAATCTAAGATCAAGATAATCTGTTAGGATCATTTTGTCCCTGAGTTGTATTTTATATTCTAGAGTTTGTGTCAGGTTTCTGAAACTCTTATACTTCCTTCATTCATAATGTGGGTGACCTTGGAAAACACTTGATCATCACCTTTACCTCAGATTGCCTCGTATCTGCTGGATGAAAAAGCAAGTTATGAAGTAGCAAGGCAACTTCTCTATGTAGTGGTTACTTATTGAAAAAGTGCAACTTATGCATTTGAAGTGCTGGTATGTCAAATGCAGAACTATTGGAATTGTTGCTTGTGTACAGGAAGTTGTTTGAGTTTTAAAGACAATCCTCTAAAACAATTTCTTCTGATTTCTTTCACATTAC
This sequence comes from Cettia cetti, assembly GCA_013401135.1. Taxonomy (NCBI): domain Eukaryota; kingdom Metazoa; phylum Chordata; class Aves; order Passeriformes; family Sylviidae; genus Cettia; species Cettia cetti. Next base: position 54,448 of record VZUI01039334.1, read on the forward strand.
ATATGTTTTGCCACTGAACCTTAACCTTTACATCCTGCTGCAGATGTCTGACTTATTTCCTTACCTTCTTTACTTGCTTTAAGGACTCTCTACTTTCTTGAATGCTTCAATGCTATTTGTGCATTGATAATATACACAGACCCCATTACCAACAAACAGAGCATCTTTTAATTCCAAATTCCTCGCACCTTCCTTCTTTTTGCTCACCTTTGATTAAGATATAACTAAAACTTTAATACTGAATGATGTCCTGCTTTCAGATGCTTTTACCACAAGTGTCCTTAGCTTTTGACCTCACAATTGCTGAATAAAAAACACTGGAGTTTTTTTCATCACCAGGCTCCATAGTATTAGAAAAGCAAATAACTGAAATTTGTTATAACTCAACACTGGAATGTCTTTTTATTAAATGCATCTTTTATGAAGGAGAAGTAAGTTATGATTGCCTGGGAATTCCTGTCTCCAAAGCAAAATATGGGCTCTCACTGAAATAACTTAAAGCTCTCTTATGACTCTCAGTGAAGGCAGAAAGTGAACTCGGGTGGAATTTATCTCAAGGTTCTTGTAGTGGGCAAGAAGCACAAAGGCAGGATCTATTGCCTCAGCCTTCAAATCTCACATTAAGGGAAAGGATGTCAGGCACCAAGCTCTGCAAATATGAGAAATACCTTTGGAAGAAGCACTGTTACTCTGCTCTTACTTACTAATGCAGGGGTGTGCCAACTTAGGCTGTTCATTCAGCACTTGGAAGGCCATGCTGACTGTCACAAGAACTCCCGTGCTCACACTAAGAAACACCAGGGCTGAATTCTCATTTCTAAAAGAATCAGAGATCCCTAGGAAGCAAGGGAGATCAGTACTGTTTTGGGTGATTGATGTTTGCCCTGCACTTTTGAACTCCTCAGAAGCCTTTAAAACAATTCTCATACAGCAAAATAAGTAGACCTGATCCTTGCTTTCATCCAAGTGGCATAAGTCCTTTTATTTTTCACTTCACAAGTCCATTGTTTATCTGTTAGCATGTTCAGTACATCAATGACAATTAATCCTTAGCATGTCTCAGTCTTCATTGAATTTGTGCCTTGTTAACCTTTATTACTAATATTAATTCTGTAAACAACTGAAAGTCTCCTATATGCTCTCCACACCCATGGAGTAAGCCTTAGGTAAGAGACGGTGAAAGCATGAATAGAAAGAGTATGGAAAACACATTGTGGAAATTTCCTGTTAAGGGGCAGAATAATGTCAGTTACCAATTTTTTTTTAAAGGAATAGCATATGCAGGTGCTGTCCCATGCTAAATGCAGGAGTGAGAGTAAAGATGTGCAGCTGTGTGGCTGTTCCAAAATGGTAAGCTTTTTCCCCAATTGCGTCTGATTATCTTCAGCTAGATATTGCTCTTTAAGTCAGATTTTTGACACTTTAAAAAATGGAGCAATTGTTTGACCATCTAATCCTTGTTCCAAGAACGTATATAGTTATGAAGAATGTAGTAGAAACTACTGGACTCTAGGAGAATGTAGTCATCAATAAAGGATAAATTCACACCTGGGATGCACACAAAAGAAAGGAAATATATGAGGGAAGGGAGTTCCTGGTGTGAGGTGACAAAAGGAATATATTCCATTTCAGTACTTAAGAAGCTTGTTCCTTCATTGCACCTCTATTAAGAAACAATATTCCGTATATAGAGTGTTTATGATACATTAACTTCTGGCAATGTTAAACATACCATAGTCAAGCCCCTTCTGAGTAATCCTCACTTTAAGACCAGGATTAGCCTAAAGCCTGAAGGACAGCGAACACAGAAGGAAAAAAACCTTCATGTCTCCAGCATTGTCTCACTTTTGTCACAGATATGTTAACAACATGTATGAAAATGCTTTCATAAATTATGCATACTATGAGTTGCAAAACATCTGTATCCATGACTTCCCTCAATTAAATTTGGACAAGAATGGATAGTCAAGAGGACTTTAGTTAATGATTTTATTGCACAAAGCCATCACTGTGGGAGACAGCACAGTTTTCTGATTTCTTAGATATCCCTTTGGCAGGCAGTAGCTGTTGGTGAGACTAGTTGTTGTGCTCCACTACTCTATCCTTTCCCCACACCCATGTCTTCATCTGTTCTACCACCTGCAGAGTGAGCATGGCAAAACAATTGCAGTCAAGCAGGAGCAGGCCTGTCTTCCTCTATAAACCACCTTCTTTTTATACACAGAGCTTCCCTAGGATATACTGGATTTGAGAGCTCCAAAGTTTTTCAACTGAATCTGGTCTAACAAAATAAGGTACGTCAGACATTGCTACATAAGATTGACTAAATTAGATTACGTGAGAAGGGAATGCAAGGTTAAATTCAAAGCATGTGTGAGAATTACATGGTGATCAGACAAGGGCTTCCTGGCATGAGGTTGCAGTGGTGTGGTTGAGTGCAAAGCAGGCTCTGAGCCATTGCATGGTAGGACATAACCACACAACACAGATTCATGAAAGCTGAGACAAATTGTTTCCTTCTGTGACACATCCCTACCACAGAAGTAAGGTTTCTTTGTTCAAAATTCTTGTATTGATCCTGATTGTCACTACCAATGACAGCTACTGCTCAGTTTCCTAGAAATAACAATACTGTTTCTCAAGACAACTTCAAGTCTTCCCATAGCTGCTTTAGAAAATTGTTTATTAGGGACCTATAAAAACTTTACACTGGGCTTACCACAGAGAGGAATGGCACATCCTTTTCTAACACATTGGATTGTGATTATGATGCCTGCCTATGCATAAACCATGCTAATTAATTAGCATGGTTTATGCATAGGCATATTAATGTAGCAACAGGTTTTGCTAGTTTCCTGGTAATTTGGAGCCTATAAAGTCAGTCCTGGATTTCTAACAAGCATCATATTGTCTTGGACAATCTAGTCCATAATCTGCTAGAAGACAGATAAAGGTACTTAAATGTGCTTAAAAGCACAAACCTTCCCCTCCACCAAAAGACCCCACACCCCACCACCCTTTGTTAGTCTTATTTCTGTATTGAACTTAGTATTATCAGGTCAGACTCTAAATAGTTGCAAATCTAAGTTCTACCCAGCACCTCATAAAAAACCTGGTCTTTGGTAGATTTCCCACTATAAGACAGACAAAATACATTATCAATATTGCCCTGATATTGGTCCTTCGAAGAATGCTTACAAAGTTATCCCAGGACACTATGCAAGAAGTAGTCTTGGGGAAAAAACATTTTGAAAACATAATCCACATTGTGATAAATTTTGAAAATATACCCTTTAATTGGTCCATCTCTAGTTCTTACGCCTTTTTTGGTTTTCTCTATTTTAAGCAACTCAAAATAAATACTTTTAGGTAGCAATGCTGTATTATGCACAACAGCCCACTGAAGTCACATATCCTAAGTGTTTTCCAAAAAAGTGTCCTAACTTTTCCTGCAAACATGCCACTTTAAATCCTGGTTAATAAGGGTCAATTAAAAATCATTGTCAAACCAGAAAGACATATTTTTCAACAGATATTTACTAGATATTTATCTAGCAGGATTGCTGGAAATATTGATGCAGCCGAGATAACCTCATTCCCATAGCATTTCATTCACGCTGAGGAACACAAACCAGCAATCTTGGTCATTACTGTACTTTTGAATTGATTAATTCTTATTTGAATTTTAAATATATGTTGGGTAAGAAGCTGAATGAGCAAACTGAACTGCCATGGGAATAAAAGATGGTATCATTTCATACTGCTTCCTCACACCAACAAGCTTTACTTCTGCACTCCAAAGCTGATACTCTTGGTTTCATTCCCAAGCCCCTCTCAGATGCTGGGATTGATTGTATAAGGTTAGTCAGATGACCGAGACAGACAGAACTAAGCAGAAGGAACTTGTCAGCTGCCTGATAGTCTAAATGAGAGCTGCCAATTGCACTGCTGAAGACAATACATGTCAGACAAATTATTCTGATTTTTATCATCAGTAACTGAGCAGGCAAGGACCGATTTCTGTATGTAAATAATTCTCTTAATTCTTTTCTCTTCACAAAGATTAAAGTAGTTCAAGTACTTGAAGTAGAGAAAAAGATTAAAAACTCCTTTGTTTCAGTTTGTGTACCTCTCTCACCCTAATGAAGTACTCTACTTACCAGACTGTAGATACCATGTCTGGTTTCTCCTTTGTGAACAGTCTGCAAAAACTTTTAATAAAGATGACAATAAAGATTATAGCTGAAATTTGCCCAAGAACTCAACAAGCTTCTGAAGTAGAAAAATGTCTTGTACATCTTTAACACATAAAAACACATTATCTTAAACTGACCATCCTCAGAATAGAGTATATCTGAAAAAGAATTTTGTCATTGTCTTGCCTTGGTCCTGTACAAGATTCTCCAGCCTACAACTCACAGAGCAATTTTTTTCACTTTCAAGCATTTAGAAACCTCACTAGTTAACAAACAGCAGACAAACAGTTCTCACACATGATAGCAAATATAGAGTCTACCCAAACTGAAATCCAAAAAGAGCACTTTAGTTTCCCAAATATCCCTGCTGTTATCACAGGAACTGGGACTGGATTTTTCAGTTTCTTCTTTGCTCCATTGTTTCTAGTTACTCTGCAGTATACTCAAGAACCGGTAGGGTTTCTGCAGCTGACTGAACAATGTCAAATCAAAAAGGACTCAATAGCCTCAGGATTTTAACCCTTCCTACACACTGATACCCCATATGGAAAATCACCTCTTGAGGGGAAAGGAATATAAAGTTGATATGACTGATAGAAGAGATCTATTGGCAGAAATGCTTGAATAAAACAGCAAATGATACAGGAATTCACTAAATGACATAAAAACAGATGATCCCTCTTCACAACTACTGGAAATACCCACAGATTGAGAAAAACTCCAGTAAGTTCCTATTCATGGTTTCTTGCATTCTATGTGGAAAGTAATGCTATGCACTTCCCAGCTCATGAGATAGCCATCAGTCTTGCTCAGTGAAATCTTTATAAACTGAATCCGCAGGAGGAAATGGCTGCCCTTACCCCACAGGTTAAAGCTGTAAGTATGTCTGAGATATTGCCCAATTTTTCAGCAGCTTTGCAAAAGCTTTGTGTCACCTCAGCTTTTCCTAAGTGTGGCTTTACTACTGATGCCCTTCATAAAGGCTTTCAAGGCCTTGGAGCACGGTTGCCAGAGAACTATTAATCTATGCCAGGCTGCAAAATAAATAGCATAGCTGCACTGCCTACACAGAATCTGTTAACAATGGATAACAATGTTGGGAAGCAGTTGTCAGATGAACTGATTGAAAAACCATTGTCTCTGTTAGGACCCATTGAGTCAATGTTGTTGAGTTCTGTAACTGCCCTATCCTAACACCTGAGGCAGGACTATGGAGGCTCACCAAAGTCCATTTAGCAAAATAAAACTCAGTGTCCTTGATCTGGCTCTGCCCTGCATGCTGCCCTCACAGCTAAGAACTGAGGGGTGGTTCCCAAGAGACAGGGAAAGAGTAAGAAACACTGAGACACTGAACAGGAATGCAGCAGGCATTTGTCTGGAAGCTGCCCAGATTCAGACTGGAGTCCATCACCTGCATAGGTCTGTTCAAACCTTTCTTCTCTGCTTTTCTCCCCATTGTTTGGCTGACTCACCAGTCTCTTATACAACCATTCCTTCCTTTCAGGGAGCTGACAGCAACATGAGGCACTCTCAGCCTAGGCAGCCACTTCCCTGGGTTCACACAAATTGCAGTCCTGTCAGGTTCCTAAGAGGTGGATGCAGTGATCCCCCTACGAAAGAAATGACCCTCTTTTTACTACCCAGAGAAATGTGATTTTAGTCTGCTAACGAGAAGATAGAAAACTGACTTTAGTGTGCCACTTCAAACACTTTTGCTCAGCACACAACTCCCTGCAATTTGATACTGTTAAAAACATGCAAATCCAAGAAAAAACACTTAAAGTGTCTGAAGCAATCTGGAAAACTCCAGGAAAACTGCTGGAAGGTCTTTTGCTCCATACAATCAAGATTTTAATCAGGAACAGAGATATTAAGGGACACAATAGCAAACAGACACCGTTTAAGGGTCATCTGTAGACGGCCAACCTGAGATGGTATAATGCAGAGTTCCGCTCACTGTATAGAGCATCAGCATAAAGGGCTCTAAAATACCTTCTAGCAGTAAAGCTGACCACCAGCAAGCTGCAAGAGTTTAGGAGGTTCTCTCCACTGGCTTTCATTTGCATCTCCTCCTCCACGGCACACTTAAATGGCACTTCAGACTTCAGCACTTCATCTCCTGAAGATACTCTAGCCTTCATACCCATCTCCTCATCCCACACTTTATCACATCTTTCAGTATGACTCTTGTCATTCAAAATATGAGCATCATAAGTTAATATATACACACATATTTATTTGTACATATTATAAAATACATTATTTGTAGTGGCAAATACATGAAGAGAAATAACAGAAAAGGTCCACTGGCTCACAGCTTTATTACCACACTCGTCTTTCAGGAAAAAACCCCAAACTTCCATGACGTATATAACTGAATCAAAGAGACCTTTACATTTGATAGTTCCCTGCCATGGGACTTGGTCAACAGGACTACGGCTTTAAATTTCAAATTACTCAAGAGCACCCACTAGGGCTATCAGTAGGGATTTACAGCTTTGGTGAAACAGGTTCTCTTGCTTGTTTCACACTGACCAGGAGGTAAAGAAACATCCTCAATTAAAGTATTTTGAGTAAAGAAACCACATTGTCTTCAACAATCATTCCAAGCTACTGACAAAGAGCTTTCTTTTGTCACCATACTGTGTATTATCTTAATGAACGAGACTTAAAAATAATTCACTCTTTCTGAAAAGAGTGAACTATGCTGAAAGTCAAAATTCCTCTGTACACAATGATTTTTTCAAGCCTCTAAGCACACAGGTTTCCTGTACTGTTTTGACAAGTGCCCTTCCCAGCCAGAGGTTAACTTCATATATGGCCATTGAACGTCTCCTGTCTGCAGACTGAAACAAAATTATAATGGTGGAGAAAACCTGTAACTCATCAAATAACAGCCCTTTTTTCTAGAATGATGCACAAAGGAAGAAATAACAGTGGCGTTGAGTTATTGGAAATTTGCCAAACTTGAAAACTGAGGAAAATGTTTTAGCCTTTCATTCTAATTGTTTCCTAGGTTTTCCTGCTGTGTGACTAAACCTTATATTGAGAGGAAAACATGTCTAAACCTTACATTATAGCATGACTCATAAAGTTCAAAGGAAAAATTCACAGAATGGCAGCAAAGATGTTCACTTGTAACTGGTGTAGCTGGTTACCTAATAATGACTAGAGTCAGCTCCTGAGAAACTGAACTACTGCATGTCACACAACTGCTTCAGCTTGTGCAAGCTACAAAAAAGGCGATTCTGCTGTTAGCACCACGTCTGCAACTGTGGACATTGCTCATACTAGGGATGTGTTCTCCACCCTTCCAAAAGAGCACAGACTAAGATGCTATAGAGCCAGTGGGATAACCAGAGGTGGCTGTGACAGGGATAACTGAAGAATGAAACAGAGTAAGATATCCATGGCCAAAGGAAAATGGTAATGAAGTTGAGGCAGCAGCATGACACACGTTGGATTCAACCCTTTTCAAGAGAGAGCAAAGAATTTCTGAATGGCACAATGCTCCTTGTGTGTTCTCATTCCTACTTCTCTGCCAGTTCCACTCTCACCCCCCTCTGCTGCAGCAACCCACTCTTCTGGGTTTATCCAGGATGTGGCCCCATTTGATGATGACTGCATAAGCACTCCTTCAAAAAGGGCAGTGGCAAAGGGTGCAGCTTGTTAGGAAATCACTTGTTTTAGTGTTTGTCATGGAGAGCTGAGAAGTTACACCAAGCTGACTGTAATGAGCATCAGCTCTTCCCTTGTCCAGCAAGTGGTGTTCCAGCTCCATCACCTTCAGTACAAGTGTCTCCTTTCCACTGAGGAAATTTACTGACATGCTGAAACCAGAGGATGGCTGCCCTTCAGTTTGAAACATCTCTAAAAAGAATTGGATGGTTGGGATGGCCATGTTCAGATGCATTAAGGAGATTTCACCTGCAGCCCAGAATAGAGTTTTTTGAAGTTTCAAGTCCCCTTTTTCCTGTTGGGCCCCTAGGTGCTGAAAGAAGGCAGCAGGGCTGTTCCTGCAAGGTTAAACGATGTGAATAGGGCCCTAATAAGCAGTTGTACTTGATGGTAGCTGTATAAGCTAGGTCTTGTGATTTCACTTGTTATTTCAGTATTATATTCCTAGAAAGTTACCCTAGTTTTCGTATGTTATTCTTTGTATGGAAAAATGTGATGAATGAAAACTTCCAAGCCAAGTTTTATTGTTAGAAAGAAACCCAAGATGATCTAACAATATGCATTGTTCTAAGTTACCTCTGAATTTACTGCTTTTGAAAATTCTATGGAATTCATTAAACAAAGTGAAAACTTGAAAAAAATGTTGACTTTTACATTATATCCCAGTCAACATTATATTCCTGCCAAATGTGCATTTCCAGATAAAAGACGTGAGGAAGGGGCTTTTTTTCCAAGTACGACAGATGAAGGGAACTAAAGCCAGTAAACTTCAGCTTGTACCACTTCATACTTTTGTCGAGATTATTTGCTCACAGGTGTTGTAGCACTACCTCTGAGGTGGCAACTCAGCGGTCTGGTCTAAAAAAATCGGGTCCCTTTATAAAACTAAATACTCGAGGGGGCAACATCCTCCTTCAGCCTTTCCCTCTGTGCATTTCGACCCTTGCCAACAGTTTAACACCCAGCCAGGCTCTCCCTGGCAGTTTTGCCTACAGAACGTCACCTGCCCCCGTGTTACACTGAGGAGTAGGAGGGCAGCGGCCCTACCACCCTCGCCACGCGGCGTCACGCAGCCCGGGCGCAGGAGTCACTCCCGCCAGTGGCCTATTCATGGCAGGGTAAGAGGCTGAGTAGGAATGGAGCAGTTGCGAGGCGTCGGAGCAGCGGCGAGCGCAGACCCGCAGCAATGGCGACTCCTCCCCGCCCACTGCCGAGCGCCCAATCATCGATCGCGGCCGGGCCACAGCGAGGCACGCAGAGACAGCGATCGGGGGCGTGCCGCGAGCCCCGGAGGCGGGGCCGGGCCCGAGCTGAGGCGGTGCCGCGACAACCAAAACAACGGCCCGGCCCGTCAGCCTTTGCGCCCGTGCCCCGCCGCCACCTTCCCCGCCGCCGCTGCTCGGCGGGGCCCGCTCGGGGTGGGAGGTGGACACGGAGACCCCCCCCCTCCCCGGTCCCGCTGCCGCCGTCATGAAGCTCCGCGTAAGGCTGCAGAAGCGAACGGCGGCCCTGGAGGTGCAGGGGGCGGAGCCAACACTGGGGGAGCTGCGCGCGCAGCTGAGCCTGGCCCTGCTGCCCGCCTGGGGGTACAGGTAGCGAGCGGAGCGAACCATCGCGAGGGGTGCCGGGGGGGGGGGGGGGGGGGGGAGGCGATGCCGACCGTTCGCGGCCCGGGCCGGTGGGGCCGTACCACGCGGTGCGGGGGGAGGGATCTGCCCTAGGCCTCGGTGCTGCCCCCTGCGGGGCGGGCGCGGCGCTGCTGCGGCGGCGCCGCCCGGGCCCGGGGCTCATTACGGGGATTGAGCTCGCCGGCCTGGCCGCTTTTTCCGGCCCTCGGGACCGGCTGCCCCGGCTCCTGCAGGCCCTGGGACGCGGGCTGCTTGCCCGCTAGGCTTTGCTCAGCGGGAAAGCAAAATTTCGGGAGAGCTCAGCTGCGAAATGCGGATTGTAGCATGGTCAGGACTGACTGAGATTTCTGCGCGACGCTCAAGTTAAAAAATAGTGTAGAGTCATAGTTTTACACTTCTCTCAGGCTGCCTGGAGATTCTCGGTGTAAGCTTCATAAACGTTTTATCTGCATCCTCCGTAGGAAAATGAATCACCTATAAAAGGGAGAGCGTTTTCTGATGTCGGCTGAAGGGTTTGTGTCACAAACCTTTAATTAGGTCCGACGTGCTGGTGTTTTCGCTGGTGATTCACCAGCAGTGTGGGCAGGAGAAATCTGAAGTTACTTGCCGCAGTCGGTGTATTTTATAGCTGCTACTGGGTTGCTGCGTCCCTGCTAACCACTTTCATTTCTGGGGTTTTTTTGGCCTGAAGCATCTTTTCTTCTTACCCTCATTTGCAGCTAGCATTCTATAGGACACCTGCTGATCATTGAAATTAATGTTTAGCTTGATGAGAAAGCAAGTTGGTTGAGTCTTCAACACTATTTATTTTAAAATAATCCGAGGCAGTAGTTTATTTAGATCTTCTTTTTCTAGCTGTGATATGTTCTATTTTGAAGGGCACTTGTGTGCTTTCCTTCATAACTGTTTTATGAGCACTTTCTGTAAATGAAGTTTTATTTTCCAAGTAGCTACAGCAACTTAAAATGTACTTGGCAAGAAACAGGGGGGGAAATAATTTCATATAATCTTTTTTTCCCCCCTCACTATTTCTTTAACATGTGGGTAGTTAATAATGGCACAATACTATTCTAATATGCACTGTGCATTTCTAATTGTAGAATCATAGAATCATTAAGTTTGGACAAGATCAAGTCCAATCTTTGACGAATCACCACCAGGTGAACTACACCATAGCACCAATTGCTGTGTTGAGTGTGCGTCTGTCCAGGTGCAGCCAACCATGTTTCCTTACTGTTTTTCTAAAATTATTTTGCAGTTCTGATACCAAGTTTTCAATAACATTGAACAGAAAAGATGCTCTCACAGAGGATCAGAAGACCTTAGCTTCATATGGGATTGTTTCTGGTGATTTGATATGCTTGTTGCTAGAAGAGCCAGATGGACAACCCAGGCTACCTCCTCCATCTTCTCCTCCCTCACTTCAGAATGGTCATGAGCCATCCACCTTGACCCCAAACAAAAGTCAGGCCAGCAGTCCAAAAAAAGAAGGGCAGAATGAGCAATCTAACAATGGGAAGGCTCAAGTGGAAGTTCAAGAGAGTGATGAAAGGGTAAGTACATGAGAGTTTTCCTGAACAGCACAAGACAAAAAATAAGGTATCCTGTTGTGTCAGTTGCTGTATTATATAGGAGTTAATTTCTTGAGACTATTTGGCTCCTTATACTTGTCTGACACATCTCTGTTATTTGCATGGAAATTTGTCCCTATTCATTGTTTATTACTGTGGCACAGAAGCTAGTTCAGGGAGCCCAAAGTGTGTCAGATTTACAGAGTAAATATTTTTGCCAGAACATGCAAGTAAGGATTATGTTTCTTGCCTGCCTCAGTGCTATCTTCTTGAGCATCTGATTCTAGATTGGGGCAGATGCAACAGGCAGCATCAAACACAGGCTCTTTTTTTTTTGCCCCCTTTCCTGACCCTTGGGTTAGGTAAATCTGCTTACAGTTTTCATTCTATTTTTTTAAAATAATATTTCTGTGTGTAGTTTTATCAGTTAATTAATAACATGCCATGATTTAGAAGAAAGGAAGCTACAATGAAGCCACAGTCTTCCTCAGGTGGCAGCAGGTGCACTCCATTGATTGATTTTTTTTCTCCTCACTGCTGTTTAAACTTTTGTTTGTTAGCAGCCCAAGTTACCATTTTGGTTACTTGCCATGGAAATTGGCTAAGTTCAAGTATATAGTGATACTCTAGTGATTAAATTATTCCTGTGTATGTTGCAAAAATTCTGATGAAGGTTTAATATATTATGATCACTTTGTCTTCAGTTAGTATATGCAATAAGATGACAGACCCTTTCATGAAGGATTTACATTATATAGATTAAAAAAATCCAAAGGCTATGTATATAATCCCAGTTCCCATCTGGAATGCTAGAGAATGGAGGTGTACTGAATTTGTACAACTTGTATGTGAAATCAGGCTGGAATAAGCAGATGTATAATTTTGATGTATATAGAGGTGTAATTTTCTGTACAAAAGTCTGTTTTGCTTTCCCCTGAAGGCAGGATCCAGCCTAGAATTTTCTTCTGGATTAGTTCCAGAGGATGCTGACCTGGAAGAAGGTACAGGTTCCTATCCCTCTGAACCCATGCTCTGCAGTGAAGCTGCTGATGGTGAAATACCCCATTCCTTAGAGATGCTCTACCTTTCTGCTGAGTGTACCAGTGCCACTGATGCCTTGATTGTTCTGGTTCATCTTCTCATGATGGAGACAGGCTATGTACCTCAGGTAGGTAGGTGCATCACCAAACAGAAATTTCTGGGTCATTGTGGGGAAGCTGTGAAATACACAAGATGCATCTGAAGATCTATCTGCTTCTGCCTTTGTGTATGTCAGTTGGCTGCAGAGGCTGCTGAAGGATCAGCTTCTCCAATTTCCCTAAACAGAAAGGCTTCAGGATAAAGACTGGAGCAGCTTTTAGGTGTGGAAGAAGAGGCTGTCCATGTGTTTCTTTTGGTCCTCAGCCTCACTGGGACCCAGCTGAACCTCCTGCTTCTGCCTTATACTCTAGAGCATGTGTGGATGTGCTTAGGTTGTAGCACTTCCCCAAAATACTGCCTTAAATTTCAGTGTCATCTCAATGAAATCCTGTCATGTGGTGCTTAATGAGGCCTAGATCTGCCAAAAAACTGTCTCTAATTCCATATTCAACTAAGTGTCAACTTTGGCTTTGGTTTTGCTAATCTATAGAGGTATCATACTTGAGCACCTATGGCTGTACATCTCTACAATGTATGGGTTCACTTTTTCTCTTTACGTTTTATGTTTATTAATACTTGGCTGAACATGGAGTTAAAGACTTGGTCTCAGGGAGGTGTTTAAATTCTCATCCTTTTTCTTGCAGTGAGGCTGACTAGGCACATGTGAGCGTCTGGTAGACCAATACCAATTTAATATACCTGCTAAGTTCATTGCATCCCCATAATTTGAAACACTATGTAAAGAATACATTTGCCATTGGGAATAATACTTTGTTTATGGCCGTGATCAGGCTTGGAGGTAGGGAAGATGATTACACTGCAGATTTAAGAGCAAAGAAAGAATCTACTTTTACTTGTGGTTACATTGTATCTGTATCAATATCACTGATCTTCCGACTGAGCCTTTTCATGCTGAAATTGACAGCAAACCTGTTAGTTGACTCAGGTTTTAAAACTAACTTCAAACTATGATTCTTAAAGCCCTGTAAGATACTGTAAGTTCACAGAAAATGTGCAAAAACTTTTTTTTTTTTGTGCAGAAAATTAATTATGTGCAGGAGTTTTCAGAATGCTGGATTGGATGACAGAATGAAGGCTGGGTCTCAAAGAAATAGGTGTGAGTGCTCACTGAATGTTTGTTCCTGTCAGGACAAAAATTGCTGAACTTCACTTAGATTTGCTGTTAGTTTTGGGGAAAATACATATTCATAATCACTATGTCATTAGGACTGACTTAATAGTTGAATTGCAAGCATCATTCTGCCATTTCCTAACTTCTAATCCTTTTCTCCTCCCTCAGCATTTTTACATTGCAAAAGTATGTCAGTGTGTTTATCTCTTTATGTCTGTAGGGGATAGAAGCCAAGGTAGTCTCTATGCCAGAGAAATGGAGGGGGAATGGTGTTTATAAGCTACAGTACACCCACCCCCTTTGTGGAGAAGGTTCTGCTGGTTTGACTTGTGTGCCTCTGGGAGATCTTATTGCTATTAATGGTAAGTCAGTCAAGTCTTCATCCTGGATGCACATTCCTAAGTATCACCATTGTTTAGGAAGAGAAAACTTATGTGTGCTTTTGTGTATTTTGAACTGCACCTATATTACTTGGGTTGCTGAGGTGCAGAGGATGCCACTTGCTGATGCTGAACTCTCTTGGCATCTCCAGTCTCTATGTTAACTGTTTCTTTCCCTCTTGTTTTAGCAGGTTAAACATTAGGAGATTCAGCTGGCTTTTTCATTGCAATATTGTAGAAATATGTTTGTTGTCTTATTTCATAGGAACATTGGTACACATTGCTAGATATGAAGGAAGTAGATTTGCTTCAGCTAGAATGTTTTGGCTTTTTTAATGTTTTTTTTTGCAAAACTTACAACATCCAGACTATGTATTACTTCAGTAATGAAGTGTGGTCTGTTTTAAATTTTGAAATGTCTTTCTTTCTTGTATTTGTAGCAACATTAAAAATCAATGAAGAGATTAAAAGTGTTAAGAGAATCCAGCTATTGCCATCATCCTTTGTTTGCTTTCAGGACCCAGGTATGCCTGAGCTATGATCTCATAGTAGTAAACTGAAAAGTAAAGAAGTGGGTAAGAATATGCTTCAGTAGAGCACCAAATAAATACAGAATAGGAAAAAAAATTGTGGTTACCATTTAGGTTAATCATAACTTTGTTGTAAAAGGAATTCAGGGTGTAGCCATTTACTCACACTTTGTTATTAGCACAAATTATATTTCTTGGGTTAAAAATATAAGGAAAGAACCTTGCAAAGCTCAGTTTATCCTTTGGCCCATATGCCTGTTATTTATGAAGTCCTAGGCATATGTGTGAATCTCTGGGTCAGTGCTGGGTGATATCCCCTTTCTGCCTGGCAGCTCAGGACTTCAGAGGCTGGTGGTACCTACACTCTTGTTATGGCACTGTAGTTGTTCAATTCTTTTTGTCAGAAAACATGTGCTGACCACATAGTTTTTTCTCCAGAGTGCCAAAATTAGAAGGAAAACTGAGGGAGGAGAGAAGGGCAGATCCATGTGGATCCTTGTGAGCACAGACCTGACCATCCTTGTATTCTCTGAAGGATATGAGCTGCTTTATTGGCAGTCCAGGCTGACTCAATTTCCTATGTTCTGTGTAGTCCCTGATGTACAAGTCTAATTGAAAGGTTGTAGAAGAACTGAGTGCTGGAATGTGTCCCGTAGAACAGTAGTCTTCTTGCTCCTCTTACTTCAGAGAACAGAATGGAAGAATATTTCTGTCAGAGGAATGAGGGTTGCAGACTTTTAGAACATAGACGTATGTTAGGCAGGAGCTTTGAAACCTGACAAAGAAAGCTCTGACAGCATGAGAGTTTGTTTCCAGAGAACTCAAGTCTTTCCCTTAACTGTGCCTTTTAAGGCTGAAGGAAAAGCTTAGCCCAATCATGGAACTGGTTTCTAATTTATCAATGACTGACTTGTTGCAGGATAATTACACTTCTAGCTGCAGAGCTGCTCCCATCAAGATCACAAGCAGATTAAAGTTGTGCTAATAAGAAAACTGTAATTCTTACACAATTTTTGCATTATAACCTCTTGAAATTAAGCGTTTTCCCCCTCTTCTTTGATAGAGAAGGTTGCAGGTGTTTACAAAGACCTTCAGAAATTATCCCGTCTCTTTAAAGACCAGCTGGTTTACTCTCTCCTGGCTGCTGCCCGACAAGGTGAGAGAAAATATTTACAATTTTTGAGGATGGAAGGAAGGGAGTCAATCTGAAGCCTTGAAGGAAGAGTGTTAAAAACAGCTGTTCAGTGATAGGTGTATAAACAATAAGCATAAAGTAAAATATACATGCTAGAGAAATCATATTGATCTTTGTAACTCAGAAAATGTTAATATAATTCTCGTTTTATTTTTTGATTGCTCTAGTCTCACTTCGGAGATGGAAATGGAGTGGTTGTTTTCCATGCATAATGATGAGGAAATCCTACCACAATAATTTTGTAGCAGTAGTTCTGTAGTTTTGATCTATTTCTTTGTCAAAACAGAAAAATTTATTTAGCATCATGTTTGAAAGTCTGACCCCAGGAATGATCTTGTTAGGAACTGGTCATTGGGGGCTTGGGAAGGATGGTAGGAAGTAACCCAGGCTGGTGTTTGTGAAGCAGTAGGAAGCCAGGTTTTCTCTGCATAGTTACTGCCATAAAAGGTCTCAGCTTTGTATTCTGAAGACAATGGAATTCCCTCTAGATTCACTGCATGAAGATTTTAGGTGAAGCATGTGCTCTATATTTGTGTTTTTCTCAGGCTCATGAAATTGGGCAGTAATTGTTTTGTGTATGCATTTTTTTCTTTACTTGTTTCTTAGCTCTATAGCATATAAACATAACTTGGTGTGTGAAATGCTTCCTAGGTGTAGTGCTCAATATAAAACATCATTTGTCCTATTTTGTGCACCTCACAAGTGTAGTTAGAGTTGCAAGAGGTCTCTGTTTTGCAAGGAGTCACATCACAGTAGTGTCTCAGAAAATTGATGTAACTCAGGCATCAAAGAGAGAGGTTGTAAGGGAAAGATTATAATGTTCGTTCTTTCTTTTAGGGCCTTTAGAGATAGGAGCACTACCTAAGTGATGTTGAGTTTACTCTGTTTTTTTGTTCTTTCTCCTTTCTGTAGCTTTGAACTTGCCAGATGTGTTTGGGTTAGTGGTCCTTCCTCTTGAGCTCAAGCTTCGGATTTTCAGACTTCTGGATGTCCGTTCCCTCATCTCTCTGTCCGCTGTCTGCCGTGATCTCTACACAGCTTCCAATGACCAGCTTCTCTGGAGGTTTATGTATCTGCGGGATTTCCGAGGTAATGTCAAGGCACATCTTTTTCTAATTACATTCTGATGTTAACAGAGAGATTAGTTCTGACAGGTTTTGATAAGAGTCTCCCCAGGCAACCACTAATGATATTGAAACACTGAGTGAATGCAGTTGTTGGTGATACTAATCAGTACAGTTGGTCAGGTGTGATTCAGGTGGATGCAGAGTTTTCTGCCAAGGAAAATAGTTGACAATCTTCTGAGCCCTTCTGAACACTACATGGTTCTTTCCTTGTGTGGGCAGGCTTTCCTTGTTTTCAACTGTTTTCTTTGCTACCTTAGTGTATTGGCTACTGCAGATACTAAGAAGTGGAGGGAAGATATATTCCTGCTTACTTTGCCACAAGAGAGTAAAGAAACAAAGGTAATCAAGGGAAGTGCTGTCAGAAGGCAAAGGCAGAGACAATGTTTTTGGGATTTCTCTAATTAGTAACATTTGGATTTTATGCTTTAATGGAATGGGTCTGAAGTAGATTACCTATCAAATGGACCCGGAGCTTTGTAAGATGTATTATCTTTAGAAAAAGATGTATTGACCAAATGTGTTTTTCGTATCTTGATTGTTCTTTGAATTCTGATAAACTGGGGGTTTATCTGTGCACAAGATCTGTTGATTTTCTTAATTCTTTGTTTCTCTTTGTAGATCCTATTGCAAGGCCTCGTGACACAGACTGGAAAGAAGTAGGTGGCTTTTTTATATATTCTCTCTGAGGTCAGTCTTAGTTTGAGAATTAAATATAGACTTTGGGAGGCAGTAATTTTGAGTTAAAATTTAGCTTAAAAGTGTGGTGTTTTGTGTATGCATGTTGTCAAACTAGTGGAAAGGAGCATCAGCAAGTTACATGGTGCATGCTCAGAGTGGGGGTTAGAGATCTGTGCCTGGACTTTGGTGGGCAGGAAATTGCTGCTCTGGGTTTTCAGACTGGTGAGGAGCACTTTTTTGAGAAGTGCTGTAAAACTGAATGCAGTTGCTGAAGCTGGGGCACTTAGAGAGCATTTTAAAATGCTTTTTTTTTTTTTTCTGTCTGCAGCTCTACAAGAAAAAGTTGAAACAGAAGAAGGAGGCCCTGAGATGGAGGCACATGATGCTTCTGCCCCCTATACCTCATCCAATCCCCTTTCATCCCAACCCATTCTATCCTAATCCCTTTCCACCCAACCCATTCCCATCAAATCCAATCTATCCCCCAATGATCATTGGGGGAGAATATGATGAGAGACCAACACTTCCATACGTTGGAGACCCAATTAACTCACTCATTCCTGGCCAGGGAGAAGCACCAGGTCAGTTTCCTCCATTCAGACCACATTTTGACCCAATTGGCTCCCTGCCTGGAGCAAACCCTACGCTTCCAGGACGAGTTGGTCCCAGTGACAGGTTTCCACCTCGACCCAGCCGGGGCCGCCCCATGGACATTCGCCGTGCATTCATTTGATTGCTGCTTTTCCTTGCAGGGAGTTTTGTAGTCGCTGAGCTTGCTTTCTAACTGCAGGAGATTGCAAATCCCAGGCACTAACATCTGCCTTCAGATTGTGTCAAGAACATGCGTGCATGGTGATGTCCCAGCCACAGAGTCTGGGTTTGTTTTGTGCTCTGGTAGTGCTGTACCGCCTGGCACTTAAGGTCTGTTTCCTCAAAGACCTAGGACTTAGAGCAATTTGTTCTGCTGCCCCCCCTCCTGCCCTTAATCGTCTGTGAAGTGCTACTTAGAGACCAGAATACTGGCCAAATCCTTACTGCATCAGATAAAGAGCACTTTAAATACGAACCCTTTAGTTGTCTGTCTTATTTGGAGAGTTTTACTGCATTGCCAGGATTAAAGGTTTTGTTTAAAATTTACCCAGCTAATTAATAATCTTTATTAACAAAAATTACCACATAGAACAGGATACTGCCACTGTTATGGTTGATGTGTGTTCATGGAAATTTTTAAAGGTGTTGTTTCCTTTTTCCTTTAATATTTTATTAGGTAAAAAGCGTTTTTGTATTGTTATTTAATGGACATAGAATACAGCAAAGGGATTTTTTTTACAATGGAAATATTAGAACATAAATTAATTCATTTTACAAACAATTGAGTAAAGTCATGCTACAGTGCAACTCAGAAGTCTAAGCAGAAGCAGAGCGATTTTACAAAGAATCAGCAGAAAAACTTTTGACTTTTTCCTTTACTTTGCAAATAAGGATCTGTAGTACGTGACCACGTTTACTGTGTTGGAACTAAAAGTAGTGCAAAAATGCATCTTTTCTCCCTGTCTGATGTACTTAAAGAATTAAATAGGCTGACCTGGTTGCAGTGGGAATGGAATCACAACAACATGAGAAACAGAATGAATTCTGACTTCAGTAAATTCCATTTAATTCCATTACTTAAGTACCAGTTGATACCTTGCCAAAAGGAAATGTGTCATAGCATGTTATGAGCACCTTTCAAGTGTTGTCTTATTAACTAATGAGCAGCGACAAGACCACTGTTAAAGTTTCCTGATAAGACCTGCAAGCTGAGGCTGGAGCTCAAATAAAGGAAGACTGGAATGACTTCGCTAGAACTTTTAATTCCTTATGTATTTTTTAAGATGATTGATCTCAGTGTTTCTATAAATGTGAATGGTACTAATGACTGTTGTGACAACTGATACTGTTTTCTAAAACTTTTTGGAAATTCCAGCTGTGGAAATGGAATGACATTTCCTGATCAGTAATACTTGTGTGCTTTTTCAGGTGAGATTTCAGTGGTTCATCTTGTTTTGTATAAAATCAGCTGACTTCAGTAAGGTCAGGGAGTTTTGCCAGTGGAAGTAAAATATAATACTTTATTTTGCTGTCAAAAGTTGTATTGCTTCTTTCTTCCTTTTCTACTTCACTGAGATGGTTTTTCTTCACAACCAACATTAGCCTTAATGTTTGCCATCAGTGGTTGAGTTGCCTTGTTCCAAAAGCATTTTTACCACTGAAGTGTATAGTCAGATCTCTTAGAGTTTGCAGAAATTCTTTATATACTACTGACTATGAAAAAGAAAAGGGAAGTCTACACTGTATTGATCTTGCACCATTTTGTCCTTGTAATGAGTGCTTCAGCAATGCATAAATAATATTCAGATAAGGTTACAGAGCTTCAACTGATAAAGTGATTCGTAACTTACCCTTTTCCTTTTTTTCCAAGCTATTTCTGGGAACAGTGATGGCATAATGCATGTGAGAAGTTAATTTTATGATGCCAGTGGTACTTGCATTGCCAATGCCTTGATGACAATCACATAATTTGCCCTGCTGGCAAGCTGTGTGCTGCTCTGGTATTGGGCCCTCTTTGCCAGGAAGACAACCATGAAGTCATACTTCTGCCAGGCTGATGCCAGAGGTTCAGTTGATCCTGGATTTTGTCATTGATATGTTTGTTTCTGAAGTAATGAATTTGGCCCTTTTACACATACCCCACTGAGTGACCTGAAGATATTCCTTCCCTTTTTCTGTTGTCCCTCATATTCTAGTAAAGGTGTTGTGAGCCTAAGATTAGGAGACCTGACTTAGCTGGAACTGTAAAGTTCCTTAAAAAGGAGTTCCCGTTATTCATAAAATGGTATAAAGTGAGTATTGCAGGACCAACAGTACAAAATTAGAAGATAAAATAGAGGAAATACTTGAAAACCAGCTGCTTGCTTTGTTTATTTGCCAGCTCCTAAGTCAGGTGTGTGTGTCATTGCTGTTGCAAATGATAAAAATCACAAAAGATGAAATGCCTTGAGATGAACCTGTACTGTTCATCAGTATCTAGCACTGTAAAGGTTGCTATTGAGTCACTTGGCAATAAGGAACTATTATCCTTTGCTTTTCTGTGTATTGTTCTCTCTTATTAATGAAACTTTAAGCCAACCAGATGAAGCAGCTGAGCCATGCACAAGGTGTAAGGTCTTACGTACCTGCTTGTGATTAGTGGAAGACTGTAAAATACCACTGCATTTGCAAGTAGGACTGCTGTTCTTCTGGAGCTTAGCTTGCCTGGGAATGTGTGTTCCATTCCTCTTGAAATACCACACCTAGCTATGACAGGAAGGTCAAGACGTTCTTCAGTTTGTAGCTAAACAGCAAAATGTAAACTAATTTTCTGGGTATGGTTGGGGGTTGAAGCTATGTCTCAGCTACTTCTTGGGCTGGACCCAAACAAACAAACCTACTCATGTTTTGTGGCTTCCATGTGAAGAAAATGAAACCAGATTCTCAGTTTTTACATCTGTGTAAGATCCCAAGGTGTGCTGTGGGGCTTGTGTGCCCTGTGATTTAAATGTAGCTTCTTTTTACCAGTTTTTTCTGTTGTTTTCTTACTGCTCCTGCTGTTATATTTAGACACCCAAATGCCTCTTGGGTATACCTTAGTTTCCCATTCACATAAAAGGAGAATACCCCTCTTCTCTTTAGAATTTCTAGAGTGTAGGGATTTTGGAGTAGAGAGCTAGCATCAAAGGCGATAACTTGAAGATGGGATGATGCATTCGTGAATCTCCTGCTAGCCACATCTAGTATGTGAACATCATGGCTGTAGACTGAAGTGTACTGTTGGGACAGATACAGGACACAACAGATTGTCATCATTCTAACTCTGGAAATCAACTCAGTGTTTTAAAGCATTTCTGTGAATAGAACTGAAGGTGCTTTTTCAGGAACTATGGACTAACTAAATTAATCTGAGAGTGCCTGTTATTTGTACTTGACATTGCAACTTAAAGCCAGGTGGTAAGCTGCAATTCTGTTTGCTTGTCCCTTGGAAGGTGACAGCTGGGAGCTGTAGGCAGATGAAGAGATTGAGTCACTGCTGGGTATCAAAGCTGACAGTGCTATCCTATTCCTGTGGTCTGTCAGAGGACAGCCCTGTTGAGTTCAAATGCAGCCTCAGCAAATGACCCAGCTGTTGCACTTTCAGCACCGAACTGCTTTCGATTTATGGGGCTATGCTGTACTATTCACCATTCCTTTTTTGTTTATGTTGTGTTGGTGAGGTCATGGAGTTTCAGGGGATAAAGCAACTGAGGATTCTTGCAGTAAACTTTCATTTCTGTCTCTGCATCTCTGGTGACCATTTAGTGGGAAAGGCATAAACCATGCTGAGGAATATACTCTCCTGGCAGGCTTGTTTTACCTCTTCTTCATAAAGTGAATCCTGTTAATTTGCTTCTCTTGCCAATGGGACACTGCTTGCTCAAGGCCATTTCTCACTCTTAGCTCCTGGTGACTGCAAAACAGCAGGGACTTTTTTTTTTCTCAGATGATGACATATATTTATGATGCTGCATTGTAAACTGCTTATCAAACCCTGAAGGACAGACAGCACAGAACTGAGGAAAACAAACAAAACAGAAGACGAACCATCAGAGAATAAGGTGGTTCTGTAATACTGAACTTGAGGTATAAATCAATCCAGATGAGTCTCTTGAGGGACTTCCAATCTGGAAAAGCTGTGCTGTTACTTGCCATTATATGTGCAAAGGCCTGCTCAGGAGTGGGTCATACAAGGTCCAGATGACTTCATTGGATTTAAATGTTCATTACAGGTGCTATGCAGGAAGGATTTCCTTGTTTGGCTTTATTCCCACCAGTGAATCACAAGATCCAAGATGGCAAATGCAGCTGTTGCTTTTGCTGCTTTGGGGATCTCCTTGTTTAAGTGACAGCAAAGATCTGGGCCCTTGGCTCAAACATTTTTTTAACTTACTGACCTCCCTGGGCATTCCTAAGTATCATCATGGTGAAGTTGCCAAGGGAAGCACAAAGCCAAGTTTAGCCTCAAAACTGCATGTTGAGGAGGTGGGATGAGAACTAGCACCTGCATTAGGCATGTTCCAAACAGACCTACCAGTGTATAAGGGGTATAAATAGCTATAAATATGTGGATTTACCCAGGGTGGGTGGGCTTTTTAAATCATGAACACAGCTTGAGAGGGGTTTGTCATGTCCCAGTTCCAGTATATGTGCACAGACACAGCTTCTTCGTTCAGTGTTGCAGGCTTAGAGGTAAAGCACACCAGCAAAGATCCATCTCTGTCTTCTCTGGAAGAATAATTCTTGGGAGTGGTCAGGGAGAACTAATACTGATTGTTACTTCCTTGGGACAATCCCATACATGCCCTCCTGTTTCTTGGTATCTCAGGAAGGACCCAGGTCATCTTATTTGTGAAGTATAATTTTTCAGTTCTGTTGCAAGTTTGTCACTTTGCATTCATTTTGCATTCACTCCAGCAAAGTCAGTGGGAATTCAAGGCAGGAGACAGGATTTCACTCCATCTCTCTGTCCATTCAGTATTATGGAACACTCAGCATACAACTATGTGCACTTCATCAGCTCTGCTATTAATTAAGAGTCTTCCTGAGGGACATACACGGCCAGATGTGACCAAGTCACCAAAGTGCTTGGAGTTTAGCTGGATTTTGTCTGGAATTTGTGTGAACTGTGAACGTGAACTCTGGTGTTTTCAGGGGCAGGGGAAGAAGTTGTTTTTTTTGTGTGGAACACCCATTTCTTAGGTTATTTTTGAACTAAGGCTACAGGGTTAGAGCATGACATTTTTCTCTCAGAACTTGGGAATCACACACAGGGGACAAATGCAAGGCATGAAACAGAGATGTTTTATCTGCTATGGGCAGAGTGATCTGGAAAAAAGCAGCAGTCCATCTGGCTGACCTGCTTGTGTGATCTTTGGTGCTTACTGATGCCTGGTACTGTATTTATCTTGAACATAGTTTTGTTCTGGAAAGTGACCTTTTATGAAGTTGGTATAATGAAATTCCACAGTTCACTAGATGCTCAAGCATGCTAACTTTGTCAGTCAATGGATACTTATTCTTGACTCTGCACGTGTGTTTCTGAAAGAAGCCTAATTTTTTTTAGCTTGACCTTAAGAAGAATTCAGTAATTGGAAGTTAACAATTGTATTGACTATATACAAATCAAAATGAAACCCAGTTTGCAGTATCATAATTGTGTTGACTCCACAGGGGTTAGCAAGAGTAAAATTTGCTTTACAGCTCAGTCATTTGAACAGATGTGATTCTGATTATGCACAAAACCCAATGAAATAGTGACACTTTTATACAGTCACTTTTCAGACCGTTAGTCAAATATTTTCTTTGTATTAAAACAACTATAATTTACTAAATTCCCTTTACCCAGGTGTTACTTGTAAATTGCTGGGTTCATTGAGTGTATTCCAGGATGACATCAGGTATGACATAATGTAGAGTGAGGGCTGACAAAAGCACAAATCTAGCTGCAGGACTGCTAATCAGAAAACAGGCTAGCAAATGATTTCCTCAGGTTGCGGATGGTCTCAGCTTTTGCTTCATCTTCAGTGGCACTTCCTCGCTGAGATGGCTCAGATACACTGAAGCTGTTTGTCAGGGATTGCGATTTGCTGAAAGGGAAAACAGAGTTCAGTCTCAGCAGTAGAAGGTGGGAATTCAAAGCTGGTTACTCATGCTTTGTGTTTCACAACACAGACAAATGCAAGGATAAGAGGAAAGGTTGGCACAGAAAATATCCATGTGATAAGACATCCAGGAATGAGGGAGGTGGGACAGAAGGGGGCATGGGCAAGAGGTTCAGTCCAAACTGATAAATGTTGATGAAAATATCTGACTAGAAGTATGCAATTGCCCTTTGGTGAAGCTGTTGTGAGAAATCCTTAAGTAATTTCATTACTAATACAGAAGAATGGATTAATATTAGGGGTAACCTCTCATCCGCCTTACCAGGAATGATGGTCTTGGCCTTTCAGCTGTGAGACACCAGAGGCTGAGTAAGTTGGTATCCAGGTGCCCTGCAATGTGTGCTGTTTCCTGCCCTCCCCAGCCTGTCTGCTCTGTCAGCTCTCTAATGCAGGTCTTGGGGTTGACCACACTGCTCCTTCAGGCTGTGTATCTGCTAGTGGTCAAGTTCAGATCAGGACTCTGCTTTTGAAGTAAATGTCCCAATTTTTCCTGCTACCATGTTAGTTTCTTCTGATCAGTAGTAGGTATCTAGCACAAAATCAGACTGGAAAAAGTATCTGAAATATGTATAGTGTGGTGACTGCATCCTTAGCCCCAACATTTTGATCCTTAAGTACACCTCTTTTAGTTTGCATTGATAATGTAAACATGAAAGCCTGTTCTAGAACATCACTCCTCTGCTTCTCAGAAATTATCTTCTTATTCCTAGCCTGTTTTGTTCTGGCCTGTTCCTACCAATTTGCTTGTGTTAACTTCTTGTCAGCATCAGACTTTCTTTTGGTCAGTTTTCCTGCCATGGTGCCAGCTAGCTATTCTCCACAAAGGGTGACAGCAAAAGCTGCTTCCAAAGATCCACAATAGTTCAGCAGTGTGCTCTGCTCCAAAAGAGTGCTTCCCCATAGAGTCACTATCTGGAATTTAATATACATGAGTAGGGACACTTTTACTTCCCCCTGTCTCCCCTGCTGTTTTGCTACCAAATGCAAAAAGAACCTTTGTGGCCCCTGCTCTTAGGAAACAGTGAAGGAATAACTCCTGTTGAGCTTTCTGGCCAATATTGTGCTGTTTGCAGCCTGTAAGGAGTATACACCCTGCTGGGAAGGCAGTGGCTGAGTTGATGTAGAGAGCTCAGTAAATCAGTGAACACATGAACAAGAGGAAGTGTGTGAAATCTTAGTGATGTCAAATATAACGTGTTCTTCCTGACAACAGGATACACATTAACCTCTGAAGTTACTCACAGTTGTGCAGGCCTTTGTCCCTGGGGACTGCTTCCTGACAACACCTGATACGTTCTCCAAGTCAGCTCAGGGTACTTTTTGAACAGGCTTATTCTAATATCTAGAGACACTAGCAGTTTTTCAGAGCACTTACTTCAGGTGTGGGTGTGGAGTGGTTTGCTGCTTGGACATTTCTGTGGGGCTTGGCTGGCTGGGAGCCCGGCCTTGGGCAGGAGGCCTCGGCTGCTGTGGAGGGAACACGCCTGCCTTGGAGGCCTGGACTGGAGACGACCCAGTTGCTGATCGGACTTGCTGTGGAGATCCAGGTGACCTTTGCTGCTGAGGGGAAGTGGACTGGGGACTCTGGGGCTGCTGTCCTTGAGGAGATAGCCGCTGCTGTGGGGGTGCATTTGTTCGTGGAGGCTGAGATCCTTGTGGCTGGCGTGGTCCACCTGAAAGGGACAAGTAGACATAATTGTGAGGAAATGCATGTAGTGGGCAACAAACATGGAACATCTCTTTGGAAGGACAGGTTTGCTAGCAGGAGAGACTCTTCGGAGTAGCTTATGGAGAAGAATATGGCAAATCCTCTTCTATAGGCTTAAAATTGGTGTCATGCCTTCCTCTCTAGAGCTTCCATTTCTCTATCTTCTTCAGCATTAAAGAAGTCCCTCCACTCTCCCCAAAGGGGACAGTCACTTCAACTCTTTATGTATCTGGTGTTTCTTATCCTTGGTGAGCTGTTCCTGGTTGGGGAAGGAAGAGTCACTGGAGAATCAACTCTTTGGGAAATGTAAGCTGACCCTGCTGGTTTGGGTCAAGCAGTCCCTTCACAGGCCCAGCAATCTGATGTGCGACATTCCATCCTGTCACTATCCATACCTCTGTTCCAGAACCATCACCAGGTGTCTTCAGTTGCTTTGGCAGCAGACCCTCAGAACGATGTGGAAAACAATTGGACATGACATGAGAAATTGCTGGACATGACAGATAATACTATGAGAACCTGATAAAAGTTGCAGATAGTGTTGTGAGGTCTGGCTGGATTTTATAGGTGGTCAGGGGAGTTATGTGAGAAAAACTTATACAGAGAATTGAAGGGGAGTACTGGAGACAGATGGGGAGTAGTATCCTGCAAGGCCAACAGTTCATGTCAGTAATAGTATGGAATGCCAAGATTACATAGATGTGTTTGGTATCAAAATGCTAAATTTTGGATGCAGCAAAACTGTGACCAATGAGGAAAAGATAATTAGAGGAGGGTGTTAAATTTGGTAGAAGGTTGAAATGGAGAAAGGAAGGGAAGGGGCCAAAACTGAGGGTCTAATCAGTTATGTGAATTTAGTGTTTGGTGTGACCTGACTACCCACGAGGCAGCCCTGTGCTTCATCACTTCAGTGTACATCAGGACAATAAGCCTGATGTGGCCAAGCCACGTAAGTCAAACCTGCCTCTGCTGTCAGGACGAGCTGGGGGTGTGCTCTTGCTGAGATGGGAACTCCTGGACAGATGGACCAAGAAACCTGACATTGCAACATTGATGTCTGTTCCAAGCCCGACAATACTAGCATCTTTTCATCTCTTCTCAACATTTGTAGCTGCACAGCTTTGTGCAAACACAATATACTCTGTGCAATACTCTGTGCTCTCTGCTCCAGTGCCAGTTTCAAGTGGCCTTGTTTTGTTGAGCCAAGTCCTACCAGTGCTGTCAACTGGATCTATATCAAATTTTCATCCTCTTTCTGAGCTGCTGTGGAATATGACAGTATCTGCTTTAATAGTACACTGAATTTGCTGCCTGCTTGGCAGTGAATTGGAAAATGAGTGAAACCTTTATCCTGATACTTTTTATTTAGAAGGCAAACTGATAGGATTCAGAGTCATCACTGTCATGGGACTCAGAGCACTGTACCTTGTGGAGGAGGCCGTGGTTGTGACAGTTGTCCAAGCGGAGGTCCAGTCTGAGATTTCATTGACACAGACTGAACTTGTGGAGGCTAGAGGGAAAAAAGCCAATCCAGTTAATACAGAGTCCCCAAAGACAAACCCTGAGGTAATACAGGAACTGTAGAGTCATGAAGTATTCCTTATATACACATTCACACACATGTAGCATCTGGCTGGTAAAATCTCATGGGATTAAAATGGAGGGGTGAGTGAAAAAGAGCATAGAAGTTGTTTGCTCACAGGGAATAACAATGAAGTTACAATTTGGAATGTTTTTTAGGCAATCAGGAATTACCAAATGTATCTGGCCTGAGGCGTTCTCTTAGTCCCATCTCCCATTTTGGACAGTTGCCAGCACCAGATGTTCCGAAGGAAGGAGGGATGAACCATGGAAATGGCTATGGAGTAATCATCTCTGTACCCTTAAGGGTTTCCTTTTGATTGCTAATAAGCATGGGGCAGTTTCAGCCCTGAAACATGAAGCTTATTATCTGCTCCACGAAGTCTTTGCAACAGTTCCAGATATTTTGTTTTGATATTTACATTCAGACCCTTTGAGTCTTGCTCAACTTTCAGCTTCATTGTCTTTCCCATTTCTAATCTCTGTTGCTTTGTTCTGAGTTTTGAGACTAGTCCTCACAACCTGCCCATGCTAGGCCATTCATTATTTTGTAAACCTTCACTGCCTTCTCTTTCATTCACCTCCTTTTTAAAGCCAAGAGACTTTAGAATCCCTCCAGTCCCTCCATGGGAATATTTCCAAGCCCCTAATTATTTTCATCACCAACTTCTCTTTCCCAGCTTTGTAATTTCTCCTGTAAATGCCAGAGATGGGTCTGCTTACATTTTTCCAGACGAAGCAATATCTGGGTTCTCTGTATACATTGCCAGTTCATTTTTCCTGCATCCTAATTTCCTGCCTTTCCCTTGTCAACACAACCACAGGCTGAGCAATGGTTTTCATTAGCCTGTATGCAACAAAGTATTTCTCAAGGGAATGGCTGGTGTCACTTGAAAGTTCTGCATATTGTTTATGCTCTCCCTCTCTCTACCCCCAGCTTAGCTTAATCTGCAGTCTTCCATACAGAGTTTCATTTGCTGTTGTGGCTGAACATACATAGTTCTGTCAGATGTTCTTCACTGCCATCCCTGGTCCTGACTAATGCAAATAATTTGGTGCCATCTGCTCTTTCTTCTCTCTTTCTGTTTAGTCTTTTTGACAGATATTTTAATAAACAGATTAAGCGACACAGAGCTGCTGCACAAAGAGCTGGTCCAAAGTTAACAAAAGTCTGAGTAAACCTATTGCACAAAATTGTTTATGAAAAACAGGGAAGCTGGAGACAGGTTGGTATAAGCTGGATTATTTACATGCAGAAGATCATGATAAAAGGGTCTTCAAGGCTCCTGAAAGGTCAGGAGAATGAGCAAAGTGATTCTGGAAATGGGAAGAAATGTTTAATAGTTGGAAACATTGAAATCAGTTTCAACTGACTAACATAAATGTGTTGAAGTTGCCAGCCCATCTTTTGCACTATTTATCTGGGACTTGCAAATGGATGGGGAAAGCAAATCTGGGAATTTTCTAGCCCTGCATAGCTTGGGAACTAAACCTTGCCTTGGTGTTGATGGAAATTAACTGTTCTAGTGCTGTGAGATGCCTTGATTAGACTGGGCAAAAAAAGAGGTATTGGATCTCATATTCACCTCTACAGCCTCTCCCTACAGTCAAACAAGGCATCTCAGAGATAAAAGCAAATCAGGTTTTTGAGGCTGAGAGATGAAGGGGTGAGGGCCAGCCCATGGTCTTCTGCCTTTGGAAGAGAAACAGTGAAGGGAAAGTCTGGTGGTGGGTCGGAGAGGCAAGGACAGAACCACAGTGTATCCATGAGAGCAGGTTTCATGTTGAAGGCATGAAAGCAAACTAGCCATTAACATCTTATCCTGGGCTCAACCAACCCATTTATCAACATGGCCAAGCTCGGTATCCTTGAAGTATCTCCCTCTGCTAACTGTTTGCAAGAATTAAAATCTCTAACATCTATATCTGAGGTCAGCTCCTGCTACATGATAAAACTTTACCTTTTAGCCCCTCCATGCTTCTTTTTATAGCATGTTTGTTACCTTGCCTAAGGGTTTTTGGCTAGCTACATCATTCTGCCTGATTGCCTGTTATCTACCACTTCATGAAAGAATTTCCAAAGAAATGAAAGGAATCAAAAGGAAATTAATGGGACATTTTTTCTTCTTCACAAAGAAATCATGTGGTAAATGCCCTTATCTGTGGTTTTTGCTGATTTATTTATTCTTCTGTATTCTTCTTTAAATTATCATTTGAGATAATTCATACAGTCTGTGACTTACTTGTCTAAATTTTTCTACATTACTCTTACCGCTTTCAAACCACATATTTTATATTTGTTGTACACCAATCCTCTGGAGCACTAACTATTTCTAATGATATTGGACAGTTTTTTTGGCAACTTAGTCTCTTCCCAAATTCAATTCATTGGATGTGGCCATCTGGAGTTGGGGGCTTAATAATTTTTTAAAACTATCAGTCATCACTGATTTAGTAACTGTTTTTGTTCTTTTCTGTGTCATTCTGATCACAAAAATCAGGAAAAACTATAACAAGGTAAAGAAGTTCCCCACTTTCAGCAATTACTTCTACTAGAGTCACAATGCTGTGCCTGTTGTTTTCTTTTCCTCCCTTAACTTTGGATAATCCATAGAGCCCACCAATTGTTTGGTAGGGTTCCATTTTCTGATGAACGCAAAGAACTTGTTCCATTCTTTCCTCTGTTTGTTCCTCAAAATTAATTTCTGTCCTTTCTACATTTCCTTTTATTACTTGTATCATGCCACATAAAGGTCTTCTTAAATGTCAGATTTCCAAATTTGAAAGATTTTTTTTCCTGTTTGTCTTGAATGGGGTTTTTTTTGTCATTTAACTCTACAAGTTTATTTCTCACATTCTTGGTTCAGGAGCAGATCAGAAATGTACATATGCATTCTGGAAAACAGTAGTCTCTCAAATAGTATCTCTAAAATTTTTCTGCTAGGGAGTTGATTAATTTTCTTTTCTCATGAGTGTGTCATATCCTAAATTTTTGATATCACAGTTGTCCCTTGGACATTAAATCTAATGGTACACACTCACTATCTGAATTTGTACCTGGATGTTTCTTACCTCCCTCTAAATTGCTGTCCCACTGTGATATTTGACTTGCTTCTTGATAGATGAAGCCTCACATTGTTGTGATACTTGTTACTTTTCCATCTCTGTCAATTCTGTGCATTCTGTTTCATAATTTCTCCATTTTTCTCAATCCAGAGACTAGTATAGCAAAGTCCAATAATATGTATAGGCATTCTATTCATACCCATAGGACAACCAAGGATTCATATTTCTATGTATTCAGTACTATTGTCTTTGTATTCAGAATTGCTCTTTGTATTCCTTCTGTGGAAGTCTTCATCTGTAGCTCTAGTTCTGCATCTCACCAGCCTCATATTTAATTATTTCTCTCTGGACACTTCTAAATGCTAGAGCAATATGTTAGTAATGTAGCATGTACAATTTCTATGATTGTGGCACCAAACTCTTTCTCTACAGTAAAACACTCTAGTTTGTGTTTGTGTAACATGTTTGTGGGTTTAGTTTTCTGGATTATATATACAGGTATTTCTAGGGTTTTTTCCTGATAAAGACCTTTTTCTTATTTGACTCTTCTATTTGACATCCTATCCCTTCAAAGGTGTTTTTCTTCTTGTTTTGGTCTTAATTTGGGTCTGCTCTAATATAATCCAATTCTGTACCAGTATATTACGAACATGGAAAACAGATGCACCTGTCCATGTTCTCAGTTTCTGTTGGCTTGCCCTTTGCTCTTACTTCATACACTCTATATCATGATTATTTCAAGAACTTCTTGATTCTACTTTGTAAATGCTATCTCTTCTGACCACTTTCCCTGCCTCAAAGCATTTTCTGTGTCTATTAAGTTTTTACTCCTTCACTCTAGCTAAAACTTGGATTTACCCTGAATATCCTTCATGCTTGGATTTGGCTTAGCAGGAGTGGACTGTCACATGACAAAGGCAGAGCACCATAAAGTGCCTTCTCCCATTTTTTTGTCTCAAGTGGAAATGAAAATTTCATTTCAATGAAAATTTCATTTTTCATTGAAAAATGAAAAAAGTGTGTTGCAATCAGTTTTGTCCCTCAACAATTTTACTGCCTTGTCTCTTCTATTGTACAGATTTGTTGTCCTCAAACCCTCACACTTGGCTCTCTGTTAAATACTGAAAGAGATGTAGCAAGTACACTTGGATACTCAGGTTATTTTCTGGGGTGTCTCATTTATATAGAACTGCCCCTGGGAAATGTGGCAGTAAAAGTAGATGCATTTGATACTCAAAATGGATGTACACAAGAACTAAGGGGTCAGTTTAAATGCATAAGTAACAGGTTCTTATATGAGTTCAGCTTTAGTAAAGCCTCCCCCTGATGAAGGTGGCAAAGGACATCTCTGGTCATGCTGGAGGTTGCCATTTTCTGTTCTTGAAAGAAGAACAGAGATGCAAAAACCGTAATGAAATCTATCCTGAGGGTGTTAGATGGAAATGGAATTGGGTATTAGAAGTACCTCTAAAAATGCCTATCTTCAGTGTGAATCAATGAATTTCACAAGTCAGAATGTCTAGATGCTTGGACATGCTGCTGGTGTGATTTCATATTTATCTCGCAGGAGAATAAGTGAGAGAGATATTCCTTAGGGGTGCCCACTTCAAAGTGCTTGTGAGAGTCTCCTTTGGAAGAGCAGGTGTGGGGATGCAGAATTTGTTTTATAGGTTTTAGATATAAGTTTAGGATTTTTATTATAACTTTTGTGTAGTTTTAGTTATCCTGGTGTGGGCCCCATACCTTGGAATTTGTTACTATCATAGTTTGATAAGGGTTTCTATGGCTACTTTGGTCTCTGCCCAGAGACTGTTCCCCATTGGTTCTTTTATGTATTCTTTTT
>VZUI01039335.1:0-94028 GCA_013401135.1 Cettia cetti
TCACACAGGGCAGGAGAAGATGGACTCAGCTGTTCTGGAGCTCAGGAGCCGATGATGGCAGACTTTCTCAGGACCACGGCCAGTGGAGAAAACCAACAATCCTTCCCGCAGCAGCAGCAGCAGCACGCAGGCAGGCCGGAGCCAGGAGTCCCAAGAGCAACTGCCCCCCACCCCTTCCTTTCCTGCCTTGGACAAGCACCCATAAGCACCCAGCAATTAGTTCCCTTGGCAACCCAATGGGGAAAAATTCCACAAACAAAAAAAAAAAAAACCCGAAAAAACAAATTCAACCCCCAACAAATGTATATATTTCCTTTCTCGTTTCCATTATCTGTCTTTCATACAGTTTAAAATTATGAAATTTAGGTGGTTCATCCAAGGAAGAATAAGTATGCATACACAGTAACATGCATGCCTATATTAAAATCCACATTAAATATGTATAATATATGATGGTGTTTCAGTACTAGATACTTTGTGTCCCAGATATGTTAGTAATTATTTTTGAATTTTTTTCATATTATTTTTCTTTGTTATTGTTTTCTTTACATTTACATTGTTAAATTTCTTTACATTCTCAGAAAAAGAATATTTAGATATAGGAATACTACACGAATTTCAGTAAAATGCTTCATGCAGGATAGCCATTCATTTGATAAATCCATTCTATTTGCCTTCCTTTTAAGCTGGTTAATTTTTGTATTTTTTTTAATGTAATATTCTTATCTAGCATTATCCTTTATTTTAAGACAAAGCAGCAAATACAAAAGCTAATTGCTAGCTATTTATGCGACAGACCTTTATACTTGTGGCCTCACATAGCTTTGGCTGAGAAGATCTGTTATGTCTTATGAGACATAACAGATAAGCATTCTCCTAAATTTTGTATTGTCACTACCTAAGAGAAAAGAAAATTTGCCATTAAAACTGTCTAAGAAAAAGTACCTTCAAAGAGTTTTACATAATACTTATTTTATACACCCTTGCACTTAAACTTCTCCTTATTGTCTCTGTTGAAACTTTTTTTTTGTCAGTCATTCAAGTTCCAGAGTTCATTTTATTCTCTTCATTATATTCATCAGTCTGAAGTGTGAATCCTGGTGTTGACCTACTTAATTACATCGATGTATACTAGTGCTAAAGAAAAGTGACATTTATTTTCATTTTTTTTCAACTGTCACTCTCAAGATGACTAATAGTATGAGATTATGCTTGGCCACTGTCAAAAAGCTAAAATAAAAAGAAATCTGGTGTTCTCTGCATTCCACTTTTCCTTTCTTAGAAGATCTTTTAATTCCTATGATAGGAGTGGTAGGTCCACTTAGAAAACAGACCTTTACCAGTCACTAAACATGTGTGGGTCTCCTTTACAGCAAACTAGGCACGTGAGGGTAGGATGCAGTTATCTGATGAAATCTACATTCAGCTTTACTGGGTAATGAATAAAACTCTGGAGGCCAGAGATGCATTGAGTAAGTTCAACAGAATAAATTTAAGGTCTAGATACCCTTGAAAAAATGTTACACCTATACTGGAGACAACCTAAGGTGAGGTGATGCCACTCAATGTGATAGACAAAATTTCAATGCTAAAAGATTTCACAAGTTTGTAGATGTTCTACTTCACAGGTCAGCAGCTTCTATCTTTATTCATTAGTAGCATGTATATAACTATTCTTTCTGACATTTTCTGTATAATATGATGCCATAATATTTAATGAAATAAATTATTTATCATTTTGTTTTTCACCAGATAAAGATGTATTTGTCAGGCATGCAATTTTAAAGGATTCAAACTACTTATTTGCTATTTGTTCATTTAAAGAAAAACGAAAAACAAAACCAACTTTTTTGAAGGTAACAACCTGTTTACCAGTGATGGAATGAAATTAAGCCTTTTGCATGATACTGTCAGAAAACATATCTTCACTTGTTCAATCAAGAGTTAATGGGACAAAGAGAAACTGCTTCAATCCACGAGAAGAATTCTTGCCAAATCTTGTTTGCTGGCATTTATTCACATTTTTTTATGTTAATAGGACTAATAATTACATTACTTTTTACAGAATTTACAATAATACAAAAATCCCCAAAAATGCATAACTCGAATTCTGCATATGATTAGGAGCATTTTTCTTTAGGGTACTGATGAAGTCTATGGATAAAAGTTGAACTGAGTTATTCATTCATATATACACAGAGTTATAAATGAAAATAGTTACTGATTTTAGGAGAGGGGCTTTTCACAGGGGGAGGTAGTGACAGAGCAAGGGAGAATGGTCTTAAGTTTAAGGAAGGGCTATTGCATTGGACATGAAAGGAAGAGCCTGACTCCAGGTAGAAGAAAATTTAGAAGGCTTTTTTATTTTTTCACACCTATTTTTATAGCATGCTGAGTTAAAGAACCATATAATTGGTTAGAAAAGACAACACTTCTCTTCAATGGTTAAATAATAGAAACAACATCTGTGAGAGAATTATTATGAGGCACTTAGAAGTGTTTATGAAAGATAGAAGATTTATTTACTTTTCATTGTTCTTGAAAGGAGTCCTTCTCTCACAGAAGAATCAGCCACTAATCGGGCTGAAAATTTCACAAACTCAGAAAATCTGACCCACATCGAGCAGGCTTAGATTAGATATTAGGAAGAAATTCTTTATGTAGGGAGTAAGGCACTAGAACAAGTGGCCCAGAGAGGTTATGGATACCCCATCCCTGGAGGTGTTCAAGGCCAGGCAAGATGTGTCTCTGAGCAGCATGGTCTTAGTGGAAGATTCCCTCCCCACAGCAGCTGAGTTGAAACTAAAGGATCTTTAAGGTTCCTCTCAGCCCTAATAATTCTATGATTCAGTGATTTCACAGAACAATGAATTCAGTCCATGTATTTAGAAGGAATTACACATGTACATGAATATGTGCCAATATAATTCTCCAGAGAACCTATGGTAAAGTAAAATGCTTACTCCTTTTCCTTGTACCTTGAATACAAATATATATTAGGCTGATGATAAATTTTAATTATTTTTAACTTACACAGTGTCAACAACATAAATAACTACTGTCTAACTACTTTGGTATGTATATTAGACTATGCATTACCCTATGTTCCTATCCATTCCATGATCTAAAATACATAAATGCTACTCAGGCCACAGTTTATGGTCTAGGGGGTGGACAATTTTGCTGCAAAGTTTATCATGAAATGAACCAAGATGCCTATGTAATGTATTTCATTTGTGCTGTTATAACCTTGGCATAAATGCATATTGTTAATTTTATAGCAAAGAATATCAAATAACAGCTCATCCTTTTTATTTGTTTTCACAAAGCATTGACCTTGCTTTGAAAGAAAAAACTTTTAAGGAAAATAATAATTAGCTGTAAGAGGTTTTTGTCAAAGACTTTGTTCCCTAACATCTATTCAATCACAGCTGACTTTCAAGAAACGGTTTTCTGTTAATATCTTCTGATTAAATTTTTTCTAATTTTCAGTTTAATATAAAATTTTATTGTCAGATTATGTTAAAGCAATGGAAATGTGTTGCTTCCTAATTCTAAGAAACTTTTTAGAGACTTTCTGCATTAAATCTATTTCACTGACACATAACTTTAAATTTCATTATACAGAGCCTTGTGTTTTTCATGGAGTTCCTTCAGTGAAAGAATGCTGTTGCCACCTCTGTGTGATCCTTTGGTTAGTGTTACACTCTAATCTCAATAAAACAAGCTCTGCATCACTTCCAATTTACTGAGAGCATCACTTCACTGACAGAAAAATCAGAACAATGGAAATTTACCCTATGGCTCTTTTTGTTTTACCCAGACTATAAAGTGGTCTTGGGGGAAACAGAATCAGATCTTAGTGACAGAAGGGTCATCAGCCTTCTGTGTGGACAGCAGCAGAGATGGCAGTTTTTGGAGCTTGTACACCACCACAAAATGGGAACCTCTCTGCCTTCTGAGCTGCAAGGAGGGTCATCTTCTTGCATTCTCTCTTTCTACAGCAGCTTCACACATACAGTGGTGTAAAATGGAAGAGCTGCCCATCTTACATATGTGGTGCAAATTAAGTTAACCCCAGTGAAGAAGAGAAAAAACAAAATGGTCTCTAAAATGCTTTAATCAATTTAATCCCACCTTTTAGCGTGCTTTAACATGTTTCTGGAGTTAAACAATTTCCTGCAAATTTCTGTTCATGAGATTTTGATTACAAGTTGTAATGTCTGTATTTTTGTTTGCAAATATTTCTGTAGATTGCCCAATTTTTTAGGTTTTCAGTTAGATGATTTTTAAAGTGTGCTCTCTGTTCATACCATGATATAGAAATGACTAAATATATTCTGCTGCAATACCATCACTCTTTGAATTTGTAATTGCAACAAACTGAAAACAACTTTGATGTGATAGCTTCTTGATTCTGATGTCTGTTCCTGTGTTCTGACCAGAACAACAAAGAAATCCAGGCAGGGATACGGACCTTGGTCAGAATATCCTCTTGGGGTTTTCTTATAAATGCTGTTTCAGATCATGATGTAAATTTTGCCAAAAAGCAGACTTAATACATTCAGTTGTGGTGTTTGGGTTTTTTTCTGAGTGCAGGCAGAAAGACAAAAATTTGTCAATCATATGTCATAAGGATCTTTGGTGCCTTTGGTTAATATCCCAGTGATGAGAAAAAGAAAATGAAAACATATTTTTTTACTTGACATATTTCCACAAGCTTTTCTTTTATTTCTTTTTCTTTTTTTTTTTCTTTTTTACTTTTAATTTAGGAATTCTCAACCCTGTTATGATTGATAGCAAATCTGTGGATCTAATAGGCACGAGGGTTTCATCTGCAATTTAATTTAACACTCATCAATTTTCTTGATGTCAGTAAGAAAACCCTGAATTATTAGTTAAAGTACCATAACTAGGTTGAGACTAGTTAAAGGAGAATGAACCTTGTCAATCTGCTGAAAGGAGAAGAATTCACCTGTCATGACAGGGATAACACCAGAGGGGATGACAGTGATTTGCCACAACTATGCCTGTTAGGGGAACTGTACTGGCTTCCAAAGGAGAGATTATTAGGATCAGACTGGATGATTTCTCAAGATAGCTGGCACAAATATTCAGTGCACATCATCCAGTAAACCAAGTATATATAAAGGGTGTGGAAGGCCCGTGCCAGAGGCCTGTTTCCCACCAAAATTTACAAGAATGAGAACCTAACTCCTGATAGAGCAATACCCAAGTGGTCACATATTGCCTGGAAAACACCAGATCGGAAAACAAACTGGAATCAGATGAAAATGTATGTCTACCACACTTATGTAGCTCCAAAAACCGACTTAACCTTGATTAAATTCTTCATTATCCATTCTCATTACTAGTTCTCATCACTCACTCTCACTGGCAACTCCCTGTAGGATAACTGCATGTTTGCAAGCCAGTTATGTAGCTGCACTGGGAACAGTATTCAGCACCTATGATATCTCTCTGTACAGTTCTGTGGCATAATTTTTAAATGTCTGCCCTTTTTATTTTTTGCATCACAGAAGTTCAGGATTTTCAAGTCAGGACTTGAGAGAACTTGCTCATAAGTTCTTTTATTTTAAAACTTGTGCATGATGGCAATGTAATTCACAGATCTCTGCTGGCTTTATTTCTGTAGCAACAAGTATTTGTATAAGGAAACAATTTTCACCTCTCTAAGGCTGGGTTAGCTGTAACATGGTGGGAGGTGCTACTGTTTTTAACAGTCCATACTGACTGTGTTATTCTGGTCCTTATTTTTCTAGTCTCTATGCACCCACAAGATAAATGCTTGATGCATTTAGTAACGGTAGGACACTTCAGCTACAGGCCTGGGCAATCACTAACCACATTAAGTATCTTTTTTTACCTGTGATGTTGCAAAAAATTGCAAAAAATGTTGAGAGGTAAGGATAAATACACCTTCAGATTCTGTTGTTTTGCCTGATAAAAAGCATTCCTTTTGATTGAAAGATAATTTTTGAAATAGATGTTATTATTAGTTACTCCTCACCACACTTGCCTGCTATAATCTTAAACCCTAGAAGAATCTAACTATTTTTCTTTTCTCTATTCCCAAAGAACTTCACCAGGCCCAACCTCCAGCATTATTTCCTGAATAGAGAGATACCATCTCACACTTTTCCCTCAAAGCAGGTTGAAATACCTCCTGGAAAACTTCCCCAGGAAGGATGGCATATGTCTAATTTCCCTTTTTATATGCTGTTCTCACAGACAGTCTACCAACAGCAGCAAACACACATTTGTGGTAGCTTGCATTCTCCATCCTGCAGAGTGCAGCAGCAGACACCAGGGAATGGCAGGAGCAGAAGTAATAGATTATATTTAAGGCTGAGCCTGAGACTTGTATCCATGTCTGCCATTACTCACAGAGGTGCACTTTATGATGTTGCCATTTCATGATTTTCTGGTTTGAGAACTCGATACTGTAGATGTTGTTTCCACTTTTAGTAGCCTCTGGAGTGTCCCAGATATTACTTTATGTTATTGATAGCAGATGTGGCCATAGTCTCTGTGGTATATGAACATTTCTGGTGAAACTGCTATCATTTACTGTTAAATCTAATTTGAGAAAAGAAATCAACTGTTACACACTGTGTATGTATTAGAAAAATAAAGGAACCAAACACTAATAACTCCAAATAATGGAAGTAGTGGGTTTCCTTTTGTGGATTCCCAGCTCAATTGCAAGCCCTCTAAATTGTGCCCGAGCTCTCTAGACACCAGGGGTGTTCAAAAGGTCCCAGTGTGATTTTTTCTGCTGTGGAACACAATGAAGTAATGTTCTAAAAAACAATGAAACCAATCTATTTCAAAAATTTTCACACAATAATAAAAACATATTTTATTTCCTTTATGGTTGAAGCATAGCTGTCACTGCTATTTAGAGACTCATTGTAGAGTCCAAAATCAGTCTTATGCTCTACTGAAGAAGTTTCTGCATTAAATCAAACAAATTATCAGCACTAGGTGCATGCAAACTTTTTGACTTTGAATTCTTATCTTCCCTTCCTTGTAGTCTTTCAAAGCCCATTAAAAGGCTTAACAAGTATTTGAATCCAATCCACTTACTTCTAGTTTCACTTTCCAATAATCTTGAGAAAAAGCAGCGGAGTTATTAATTATTGCCTTTTCCCAAGAGAAGACAGTCTTCCTGATGATGAAAATTAGATATGAACCAGTCCAAATGTAAGTGTCCCCCAACACCACTAGAGTTTCATCTGTGATTAGACCTTAAATTAGACCAAGCCTTTAATGAAGGTCTGAAATATTCAAATAACATTTTATTTTATGTATGCAAATTTGCCTTATGGGTTCCAGATGGAACTGGAAAAGATGAAACACCAACAGGATTTGCTGCAGTATTTCAGAACCAAAAGCAGAACAGCTCTAAATTTCCCAAGAAAATATTTTCTTGTAAGATCTCCAGATATCTTCTAAAACTAAAACTATTCAAAGAGTTCAACCCAACTCCATCTAATTATCAAAATTTTCTATATTTAGATGAATGGAATTTAAAAGGAACATTTAGAATTTTACCTATTTTAATGAAAGCCTATGTCAAATGTGCTTTCAGTGGCAAGTAGGATGAAAAGACAAAAAAGATGAGACATGGAAGACTTGGAAAAATGTGTGTTGGGGGAGCAGTGAGTATACTACCTGTTAGCTTTGGAGATAAAGCTCTGGAAGGTTTAGGGAGGAAAAATGTTCTGTGCATTGTGATGGTTTGAATCCATATCAAAATTATTAAGATTTTTGTGACCTTTTTTAGGTGCTGGATCACGTTATTAAGGAACAGAAAGAAATAAAAAGAGATTTGAAAAGTATTGCTATCTTCCTTGTAATCAATTAGCTATTACTGAACAAAAATATTTAAGATTCGAACCCACAGCAATGCAATCATTTTGAAGAACCAGACTGTCAACTCTCTCTTTAAATTCTCATCCTAACTGCTAGCTGTTGCTAAAAGAACTTTAGCCTGAAAATCTCATTAATGAGGTACCTTATTTAATGATCTGAGAATGAACAACTTTTTCAAATATGTGATTTATTTTAGACAAGGAACTGGAAAAAGAACCCAAAATTTTAAATATAATAGCAGAGCTTTTTTGCCTTTGTAGGGTACATCAACCTGCTTATCCAAAAATGAGGAGGTATGTGGGAATATAAATAAACCAGAGTTAATTTGGTGCATGAAACCTTGTTAGCCATTTAAAAAATGTGATAAAGCATTGTACCCTGGGAGTGAATCAAGAAATGAATGTAAAAATTTTTAAAAATAAGAATGTCACATTCCCAAGAAAATTTTAATAGGACATGACTGTGTAATTTGCTCTTTATAATTCTTAATTCTCTTCCTGCTTTGTCTGGAAACTGGACTACCTCCCATTTGCTCTTTGAAATTTGGAATAATTAAAAATCCATTATACTTCCCTCTCTCCAATGACAGTACCTAAATTAAGCTTCAACAGTGTTGAAACACACACAAGAATTGATATGACCCTTTCAAAGTGTCACTTATCTGCAATGCAAATTTCTTCTGGGTGATCACAAATTCAGCAAATATTTTTTTTCATTTAGAACTCAATCTTTTGCAGCTAAGTAGTGTTCATTTGTTGATTCACAGTTCAGAAGTTACTGAGGTGTTTATTTTTGTAAAACAAATGCACACTTCTCTAGTTATTTTTATATTCCAGAGCTCCCAGTAGTCAGCCTCAAGGATGCCTCAGTGCCTCTCAGCACAGTGAGCTGCAAAAATATGCAGCCAGGCTTTTACTTTAAAAAGTGTCCACTTTTAGAATCTCAACAAGAAATAACAAGCAGCAAGTTCTGCTAAAGTTTATGTAGTATTTACCTTCTGTCCTCTTTAATGTCTACATATTTTTATTTTAGATAAAAAATTAACCTAGCCCATTGCTCCCCAGATGTCTTTGGCTCAAACCTCATACCCACAAAAAGGAAAAAGTAGTTGTGGAATTAGCCTGAGTCAGATGTAAGTGTGTAACATTTTGCAAGCATTTGACTATTTATCTTGATTAGTGCTTTTCATTTTAAATTTTATTCTGTGAAAAGCGTTCTAAGATTTTCTGAAGATGCTTGAATGGGCTTTCCACATCTTATTCTCAACCTTGTTACAAGGTGTGCATTTAGTGCAGAAAATGGTAATGGAAATGTTGGCTGGAAGCAGCCTCTAGCCTCTTCCTCATATAGCAGAACCTTCTGTTCAAGGCATAAAGGAAAGATGTTGAAAATTTGCTAATTCTTTGCATAATTTGTGTATTTTGCATTGAATAAGATAGGCTTCTGGAGAAAAGAGGAAATTGAAAAAAATAGGTATAAACTCCATGAATTTCTGCATTAAAAAAAAAAATAAATACTCTGGATGCTTAACTTCATGACAGGCAACTGTGGCTATTTTAAAATTTACTTTGTGTTTTTGCAAAAATGTGAGCAAATTTATCTGAGCATGAAAGGGAAACTTACAAGCAAGTCTTTTCTTTTTCCTTATTTCTTTCAGTCATTGGCTTGAATGTCCCCCAAGGGTTTTTTTGATTGAAGTCTTCAGATTACTTTCTGATGGCTTGAACTGCTTGTGCTACTGCTGCACAGTAAGATGAGTAGAGACAAAGGGCAAATCCAAGGCTGTAGACATTCACTTGAGAGGCACTCACATGACTACTGCATCTCTGAAAAGATTAATGTTTGGACAGTTTATTCCACATTTATTTTAACTGATAGAAGTCCATTTATTTAGTTTAGTTCAGTTTATAATTAAATTCTAGGTTCTTTAAAAGCAGATCATTATTTCCTTTATTATATGAATCAGGATAATTTTCATTCATTTTTCCCCATTTTCATACATCTACTCTCCATCCTCATCATAGTTAATGTCCTGATATATTTTTAAAAGGACCCTTAGGCATCTTTAACTTATGCCCATTTATTTTTTATTCCTCTTCATTTTCGGTTGTTTTGTTTTTGGGGTTTTTTTCACAATTGAACTGACTGTGAGATACCAGATTAATCTTTGAGCAGCTATTGTGGTGCTATTGGCTGATTCTGGATACCATTGGTAAGACTGGTGTTAGTTCAGAAATTTGTAAGTCCTAAGTAGTAACACTGTTCTTTGTGTTCTCTTCTAGGTAGAACTGCCAGAGTAAATGTAAAGCTCTAGCTCTATGTCTTAATTTACTTGAGATCCCTCTCTAGCTAAGTGAGTGAAGTAGGAAATTCTGGGTTGTGATTAATCTTATTGATTAGCTAAAATAGTCCAGAAGAATAGAAGTCTAGAAATGTCTAATTTTCTCCATTGAGTGTAGAAGGAGCCAATGAGAGTCAGCACAACTTTAATTTTTCATTTTTTTTTTTTTAATGGACAACTACATGTAAGTTAGAAAAATCTTCCCAGAGATTGGTAAGGTAAAAATTACTTGGAAGCAATAAAGTCTGTGTGGGTGTTTTGTTTCATTTTTAAACTCTCTTTGGAATTAGAGGGAAATTATTTGAGTTAAGAATATTTAGTGAAGCACCAGAAAGGATTACTTAGGCAGGTTATAAAATCCCAGTTACTGGAGGAGTTCATGACAGGGTAGACAAATATTTATTCAGAATAAATTGAGGGACAGAGAAAGCAAAAGCCTCTTATAATTCAGATAAGATGTATAAGGGAAAGATGAGAAAAAATTGTGGGCACATATGAGCATGTGTGGGCACTCTTGCACTGACATAAGGGGCAAGATGCACAACCTCTGCTATTCTTGCCTTCTAACATGAGACTAAAAAGACTGGGAAAATGATGATAACCTCTTTGCACTTTGGATACAATGAAATATTTTCTTATACTGGGTATGAGGAACACCACATTATTTTCTACATTCCTGAGTAGGTCTTCCTTTCTAATACACTTAGAGTTTCTCAGGAGCCAATATGTTGAACAAATGAAAACACCTTGAAAATGGAGACAACATGAATCTTATAATCTACTCACCATCCTACACTTCTGGGATGAAGAAAATATTAAATTTTATCCCTGAAGAAACTAGGACATCCTGAAACTTGTTTCTATTATGATCTCAAAGCTGCAGCATGGGTGTGAGGAAAGGAGGAAATTATTTGGGATTTAGGAAAGTATCAGAAACAAGGAGTCTGTGAGACAGTCCTGATGGGGTGTCCAATGACAAACTGGACTATACTGCACTTTCTGCCTAATCACTCAGCCAAAATACTTCAAAGCACCTATAGCACAGAAAATCTACAGAAAATAATGGAAACAGAGGGAGGGATAGTTTGCAAGAGGTTATAAATTGGTTTCTGTTTGCCAGTTTAAGGTCTTTACTTTGGGATTACACAGAGAAAATGATTTTTCTCAGCCCTAGCTTAGTAATTTCTGAAGTGGTGACAGGGTGGCAGGAAGGGGATAAGGCAAACTTGGTGAGATAATAAGTGCTACAAGGACTTTGGGAAAAAAGGACATAAAAGAAATTTTAAATGTGAACATTCCAGTGAGTACCAGAAAAAGACATAAAAGATACTACCCCCAGTCTTTCCAGCTGAAGGTTTGAAGAGAGAGAAAAATATTTTCTTAGCACTATTTCTTGGTCGTGTCTGTAAGTTTATAGGAACTTGTCACACTACCCACTATATAATGCCAAGATTCAAAGATATGTCATGTGCTTTACAAAGTAGTTGTCTTCTGTAGAGAATAATCCAATTTTTCAGTTTCAGAGCTACTTTGCTAAAATTTGCTGCCAGCTGAAACCAGGTATCTCCTGAGAAATTATTTTAAGCAAACAATGACAATGGACAAAATATCAACAAAAATAGAATCAGTAAAAGCAGAC
The DNA here is from genome assembly GCA_013401135.1 of Cettia cetti. Classification (NCBI taxonomy): domain Eukaryota; kingdom Metazoa; phylum Chordata; class Aves; order Passeriformes; family Sylviidae; genus Cettia; species Cettia cetti. Next base: position 11,880 of record VZUI01039335.1, read on the forward strand.
TCTGCATGCTCTGCAAAATATGTGTCCTTTTAGGTAATAAAAAGAACCCCAGCCTTGAATTCCTCTGGCTCCAATTCCTTTCTAAGTTTCCTTTTGCCTTTGTATGCTTTTTTTCCTTCCCCTGTGATTGTTCCCTACATGTAGCTGTTGAAGGTATTTTAAGTACAGAGATTGCCTGTAGCACTGACTAAATGAGACTGTCACATAGGAAGGTTGTAAATGCACACAAATAATAAAGCCAAGTCTAGGGCTTTGGCTACCACCACCTGCTCATAATAAGCTCTCATGGCCTCTGGCAAAGCAAGAAACTGAAGATGAAACAATACTTTCAATTGCATAAGGGGTTGTTTTTCCTGGGTGGTACTATGCAAAAGGAGTGTTGCAGGAATCATTGTGGGGGTGGGTGGAGAAAAGACATCATGGGAATTCTGGTCACTGAAATCTCATTGATAAAATTCAAAGGAGGCTGTGAAGAGTGCTCAAAAAAAAAAAAAAAAAAAAAAAAAGCAAAAAAAAAAAAAAAAAAAAGCAAGCATTTGCTTCATTAAAAACTGAACGGTGCAGTTTCCTGATCCAGGGCTGGAAGGAAGAACAGGGCACTTTCAGCAGTGTGGACAGACAGAATGAATTTGCTCCTTCATCTGTGGGTACAGCTCAGACCTCTTAGTATAAGGATGTGCTGTTTGCTCATGAGCAAAGGAATGGCCAGGGGAATATCAGAATATTTAAGAACAAAAAAAGAGAACATATGTAAATTGTTATTATCATTGGTCAGTATTTACAAGTCTCCCTTCTTCTACCATGTGATGTTTGCCCTGCCCAACTGGACACTATCTCATCCCCGAGACATTTCAGCAGCTGTGCCCTATTTATGTCATACCAGGTGCAGATGTTTTTCGCTGGCCACAGCTGTCTGGTCCAGAGTTTACATCTAACTCTCTTTTCTTAAAGAAAACACATAATTTAATGCTTGAACAGCTTAATATTTCTTTTGTCAATCAGATTTCTTAATCTGAGGACACTTACTGTGGTAAATAAATCTATACAGTAGCATTGTGATCAAACAGCACAAAATTGGACCTCCTTGTTCAGCAGTCTAATGTCTAGAATCAAACCCACAATTCCTCATCACAAAAGATTGCCATCTTCCAACATGTTTTTCTAACTAGAGAACTAAGCTTTTTTGTATGGGTATGTGCATACACAACAGTCATTAGTAGCACTCTATTCAGAACACATGTGTCTTTTGATGTTACATTTGAACATTTTCCTCCCTAAAGCATCATAGGAGACTTGTGTAGAGCTGTTCTAGTCCTTAGATGATCTACAACCACTTGTTCATTAGACTGTTCTCCAACTATTTGAGAGTCACATTTTCAAAGTATTTTTCAGATATTAGCAGTTTGATTTAGCATAATCATTAAATGAGGGCAACTGGACATTATTATCCTTCAAAGACTACCCTAATCAGAAATGTCTTGATGAGGACAGCAGTAGTATCTGAAACATGTTTGCAAGCCCTATTTTGGCTCTTCAGACTTGACTTGTCATAAGTTGAAATACCTGACACTGATAGAGAAAACTGTGTGTCTCATTAAGCTTCCTACCTGGCAGGGCTTTCCCCAAAAGAGAAGTAGCTATGTCAAAAACTGCTTGAGCTCCCCCAGCCTTCTGAGGGCTGCCTCAGCTGAACAGCAAACAGCTCCAGATCTGTGTCTTCCGAGGGGCACCTCATGTCTGCCACCAAACTCAGTGGGGAAACAACTTGATTGAGGGTGTCTGAAACCTGGTCTCATAGCAACAGAGGCATGTCCTGCCAGATGCCTTGCAGGGTCCTGTTGGGCTCCTGAATGGTGGGGGAAAAGAAAAAAAAGGTAAATAAACACACTCCCCCAAGCTATAAATTCATGGCACAAAAAGGAGCTGTCAGTCATAGCTGATTGAGCACCTCTTCAGAGAACAAACTCTCTCACTTTCCTGACATGGTTTGATGAACAGTGAAATAGTTAACAGTCTTGACATTTATAGTTTCTCTAGAAGAAGTACACTTGCCAGACCATATTGCTTCGTGGTGGACCAGGTCACGCCTTCGCTGTCAGCTTCTACTTACAAGTTTGTAAAGTGTTGGCATGGGAAGCTTTTACAAAATTAAAGAGAATTAATGATAGTTTTGTGTGCCTCTGGCAGAAATATTTATACAGGCAAATATATATGCAGTGGTTTTCTGTTATAAGAGGAGAGGTAATGCTTTTTTCATTGTTTTTATATCTTGGCCAGAGATAAATTCTCTTTGACCAGAACTCTTCTGTAATCACATGTAAATATGAGACATGAAGAATCAAACAGGATCAAATGCCCATGTTTAATAATCTTAAATATCTGCTGGGGAAAGACCAAAACAAACAGCAAGATGAAATAGAAATAATTGGTACCTAAATTGAAAAAGTGTGCATGTGCATGTGACCAAAAGAGACAGAAATCTTTAATGAACACACAGCTGTTCCCTCCTAGCACAACAGTTAATTCTGCCCTTAAATCTCTGAATCAATATTGTTCTTTTCAGAGTGAACCCAGTAACTCTGTTCCTCCCTTAACTCTATTTCTCATGTAGCTTCTGGGATTCCTTAACGTCTTTCCTAAGGCTGGAATGGTGCTCTGTGTCTTAGTTCTCATTCTGCTTTTTTAGTCTCTCCATTTGCACTGAGTTGTTAAGGATCTCTCCTATTGCTGTCAGACAGATGATAAAGGAACAAGAGTAATAATCCTAGTTTCTGCTGTATTGTTCCCTTTTTCCTGTCAATGGAAGAGGGGAAGTGAGCTCACATACTCTTTGTAATACCTCCAATTGGTTGTTCTTCCCCAAAGGTGTATTGAAAAAAATAAAAATTTTTCAAACCAGAGAGAAAGCAGCTTCTTTGGATGACACAACTTGTATGCATAATCTCCAAAAAGGAGGATTATATTTTGAGGAATGAATTCCTTTGTCTGTGCTTCTTAAGCACTGAAAATGATCAGCACATTCCTGTGTAGGTACAGGCAGTTCTCCATTAACTTAACCTTCTGTTTTCAGAGCTCTAATATCAGAGGTTTTGTAAAACATGCTGATTTTCAAGTATGGCCATTCAGGAAGCTATTGGTGGCTTGCTGGGTTGTTTTTTGTTGTTTTTTGTTGGTTTTTTAAAATAATATGGGATGATAATTTAATCCTTTTAACTGCACATTTTGTGGTGATACTTACCTTTAATATCTGGAAAAACGGACACCTGATAATGCTGTTCTGCATCTCTATTTGTGAAAGACAAAGTGGGTCAATCACTGCAGTGAAAACAGCATTCACCTGACCAGACACTCTGATTAAACCTGATGATTACACAGATGTATATTCTCTAGTGTCCTCCTAAAACCTGCATGAGATCTCAATGTCTTCTTTTTCAAACAGAATTTCAGAGAAAAACCAATATAATTTAGAAATAGAAGAAATAATTCACAGTCTTAGTTTATATTGTGCCCCCTACAAACAAGCTGATATTCTAGCTATCTCCTTTAATATGTGTTCAGTACAAAATGTAAAGTTTTTATTTAAATGACTGCAATCAAATGTACAAATAAACCTTTAAACACTGCAGAAATCCTATTTTAACTGATAATTTTTGCAATTATTCACTGAAATCTGTGGAAGTTTAGTTCCCAGTTAAAAAGCCCCTTGTCCTTGATCATTCAATATACCCAGTGACACAGCACTGCAGAGGGATAAACCAGATCACAGTAGGTTGGATGCTTTTAAACTATATTGCAAAATCTGTCTATTAATTTTTATGTCATCACATACTAATTTGGAGAGTCCCAACCCATAAATGAAAATGTCCAGTGGTTGTTCAGATTTATTTTGGAAACTCACAAGTATTTTCAGCTGAGCACCAAAAGTAAAATATGAACTGCATTTTGAAGCTGGTGTTTTGAAAGCACATTGTGTATTAATATTTAATTTCTAATATAACAGTTCTACAATCTGTATTTATATAAAGCAGTAAGAGGTTACAGAACTATAAAGAACTATTATATGTTTTTAATAAAAACTATTTTTACACATGAAGTTGTGGGTCACGATGCACCAAGATTTTTATGTTTTCAAAAGATGGACAGAGTTTTGTTTAAAAGGACGTATATGTGGATCATTGACAGAATTTCTAAAAACGTGTTCATGCATTTCTGAGCTTATATTTCACCACAATAATTTGCACCAAAAACTAAACAGAAAAATACAGGTTTTATTATCAGGGAAGAAAAAGTCAATAAACAGAATAAAGGGTGGTTCAATGGGCAACTAAAATTGTTTCTCATATTAATTTAATTATTGCACCACTGAATTGCCTTGAGCAGAATTTTTCTATTGCCTTCAATATTCCTTATATTTACTATTGAAATATAGGGTATACCAATTACCGGAGCTCAATTATTTATCAAATTCCATTTGTTACATAAGTGTTGTTCATCTTTGTTATTTTTAATGTTAATTTCCTTAACCAAGTTAACTCTCTGATATCAAAGCATTTATAGGATCAGGAGTGAATTTTTTGTTCGAAGATAATTTCTTAATAGTCCCACAGACTTTTGTTTCAAATAACATAATGCTTTTTTTTGCAGCTAAAATCCTAGCTTGCATGATTTTTGCAAGTTATGTATTGCAACCACTCAAAAAATTACAAAAATTATGAAAACTGAAAAATTCATCTAAAATTTACCTTTCAATTTTGCAAAACTCACAGTTCTTGACATGCCCTTTAGATTCCCTCTCAACAGTAACAATTTTTCCAAAACTATGTGGGAGAGTACAAAAGGACTTATCAGTATATATTTATTTTCTGAAACAGCTGACCTATGAGTTTGCATCCAGATTATTGACACCTACAATTAGATGTCTGCATGGAGATATTTCCTTTTTGTTTGTTTTGTTGTTTGTTTGGTTTTTTAGTCTAAAAGATGACTATATATTGAAATAAGCATGTTTGGGGGGAAAGACTAGGTTTAGTTAATTGTTTTCTCTTTAAAAAATCATCAGAGGAAATCTCTATAGGTAATTTACAAGTAGCAGAGAGAGCTGATGAGCTGAGCTCTTTTCTGTGTTCATAAACATCTAAAAATGCTGAAATTTTTTTCCCACAGTGTCAGCCAAAGAAAATGTCATGATAAAGTAAGGTGACTGAACTATGACTGGCACGTGAGAAGATTCCATGTCTAGCAAAAATCTGATCTGTCTCTTCCATCCATGGCAAAAGTAAGAGGTTGGATGATGAAATTTTACTCTTTCTTCTTCACCCGCAGTGGAGATGAGATCATCTGTAGTGGATGATTCACTTCCCAGCTTCAAAAAATTCTGAATCCTAAGAGCTTCTTTTTATATCCGAGTGATCTGATCAGGAAATCACCCATCTAGAGGCCATCCTGACACCATTCTGTAGTGAACCCTGCTCTGGATGGCCACAAAGAGGAGGACACTGGCTGACCTTCTTTTTTGTCAGCTGAAATTTGGGCACATTGATCTTGCTGAACTACAGAGAGCACTTTGCCCTTCTGGGTCATTGTCATCATCATGAATCTCAAAAATGCCAAGGGTTAGTCTAATACCCTGAAACTGGAAAAATCCCCAGACTGCAGTTAATACTACATTTTCTTAACATTCTCTTAAATAAGATTAATTTCACAGGCTATAATATTCTCTGTGTGTTTCTAAACTCTCTGTCATTATACATCTACAAAAAATTCCTGGAAAATCAACTTTACAATAAGAGTGTATGAAATATCAATGTATCGTTTTTTGTTGGTAGGATATGGTTTGCTGGATTTTTGTTGGCTTTTCTAGCAGGGATTTTACAAATGATTCAGAGATTACAAAGCAACATAAAGACCAGCTTTGAAAGACGGGATATATTCCTCACTATGATTTGTATGAACTAATCTCTAATGGTTCTTTGGGAAAAAAATCAACTGAAGCTTATATTCCATTGCATATATTAGCAATGACTACTTATTAATCTTATAACCTTTTCTAATTAACAGAGTAAATTCTAAAATGAATACAAATTGAATGAATCCAAGGGTAAAATATATTCAGCTATGATGCCTTTATGTTTGCTGCGATATCTATGAAGTAAGTGGTGTGTCACAGAAATAATCTTCCATTTCTTTTTCATTCACTTTTAGTCAAGAAGGAAAGAAGTGCCAGCAGCTGGCACTTTGCAAGTAGCAATCTTATATATCATCATAGTCACGGACAGGAAAATTGCATTGTTGCTGCTGCTGTTGCTATTGCAGCTGTTGCTATTTACTTTGTGCTACAGTTCTTTCTTCCAACTATGTGACTGATAAAAAGTAGAAGAGAAATCTGAAGGGCAATTTTAAATCTAACCCCCTAAAGACATAAGGTGCAATGTACAAATTGATCTGTAGGATGAATGATGCTTATGAAAACATGCTACATATAAATTGACATGGTATGGAAATTCTGCTGTGCATGTTTCAACCAATAATTTGTTCCGTAAAACCCAGCACAGACAAAAGTGCATGCAGGAGCCATTATCATAAACAGAGGCACAAATGCCTGTAGAGATTAGGACATGGTAAAATGGAGAAAAAATACCAATAGTTATGTACTAACAAGAATCAAACTAGTATAGATACGTGAACAAGAAGCAAAAACTATGAAGAGAATGATTCTAGTTGTAGCAAAAGTTTAACAGTTTTGCTATTCAAGGAAGGGAAACACTTTATGTACAGTCCTTTAGAAGCACCTGACTCTCTCATTCCACTTCCTATAGGAACTGAAAAGCTGCATTAAACATCCAGCTTTAATTAGGCTTTCTTATCCAGGAACCAAACAGAAGTCCTAGAGCACAAGGTGATACCTTACTTCAGCTGGAACCTATTTCGGCTTTCTCAGCTCTGGAATAGAAGTATATATATTTTTTATTTGTAGGAAAACAGCTCTAATTCGAGGGCTCATCTGCAGAACCAGAATTATTATTTTACTGCAGTGATTGCTTAGAGAAAACAGGAAACATGAAACATATAAAAATAAAAATAAGAACTATTTTTTATTTATACTCCCCATAACAAAATCTCTAAAATATCCATTTAAGACAATTTTATCAACAATTGTATCAATTTCATGATACATGAAACAAGATAGGCAGCAAGAGGCATAAATCTGGGATTAATAATATGGGTATATATTTGTCTTTTAAATGTACATTTCTGTGTATAAGAATATATGTGTAAGGCATACAGGCTTCTTTCAGGGATACCCAGTGATAGAGCAGCAGCCAAGGAGTGAAACACAGGGGGTTCCCTCTGAGCATCAGGATTCTTTTTCCTGTGAGTGTGACTGAGCATTGGCACAGATTGCCCGGGGAGATTGTGGACTCTCCATCCTTGGAGATATTCAAATACCATACTACCTGGTTCTTAGGAAATGGCTCTAGGTGGCTTGGCTTGATGAGGGGGTTGGACGAGAGAAATCTGGAGGTCCCTTCTCATCTTAACTGTTCTGTGATTCTGTGATAGCATCATTAAATCATATAAAATTAAAAAAAAAATCTATGACTTAATGAAGTTGTCTGTTTAATTAAGAAAAGTAACTTCTAAAGTAATGCCATAAAGCAAAATTATGACTCCTTTGCAGTTGAGTAAGTTTAGCCCAGAGACATTTTATAGGTGTTAATCTGTGTGGCTGAACATAGTTATAAAATATGTTGAGTCTCTTTCCCTCACATCCCCAAAGCCATTTAGATGCTAAAGTTCCATGGACTGAAATTGATGAAATTATGATTAAGTTGAAATTAACTGACTTCTAAGTGCCTAAAACTCTCCAAGGTATTTGGTCCTCTCTCTTCAACAGAAAAACATGTCAAACAGGAGACTTCCAGCACTACATAGTTTCCTTAGTACAGCTCTTCTTGAGTTGTATGACTGACATTGTGCTCTGTAAAATTACCAAAATGAAACTGATTTTTAATAGAGTTTTCTCTTCTTACTACCACTCCAAAATGTATACAAATATTACCAAAAGAATAACTCAAAATTGAAGTGCTGCAGTCAATGTATATACAGTTTTGCATTCGTATTTTCCTTCAAATAAGGTAACTCCATTGTAACTTTCTATGAGTGCTGTAAACACAAAACCAGAGCTGCTGTAGCAGAAAACATTATATTAGCAAAGAAACCAAGGAATATTAGTGAGAGGTGAGAGCTAAAACAACAAACGATTGATTTTTTTTTTACTGCATCTGTCTCCAAAAGGCCACAGTATTCTAGGACTCTTTTGTGTCTTTTAAAGATTATATGGTATGGGTTAGTGTTACCATGATTAGATGAGCAATTCCATGTAGAGCAATATTCATAACTATTGAAAAATTCATTAAAAAGATTTAATTTGTGCTTTTAAAGTCATCTCCACACATTTGCAGTCAATATTCATTCATCACAAGCTTTCCTTGAGGTTTTTATTGCAAGTTAGCATACTGCATCTTATCACCTAGTTTGGGAATACTGGATTTATCTGACATAATTAGAGGAATTTCCTCACATTAAGGTTATTTGAGTTATGTATATTATAGAATTCAGTATTAATTTGCTATGTGAAGCAAGCAAGGAGACAGAGGTATGGCATGGAAAACCTCTCAGACATCTCATAATCTGAGTCTTGTAATTTTCAATTCAAGCGCAAGTCAAAAATTCCATTCATTGCAGATGAGTGCTCCCTTGACTGAAAAAACCACAACAACAATGACATTTACCCCCAAGAAAACCCACATATGGTAGAATGTTTTGGGGAGGAAACTGAAACATGTTAAGTTTTATTTTGAGCAGTACTAACCCCAGATTTTCGTCCCTTTTTTAGTAACATGGTGGATGGCAGACATGAAGCCATCATAGTATGAATTCATTATAGCCATCACTAACTTCTGATGTCAGTCCACTACCTTCTCAGCTAGAACTATGTCAGCCAACATCACATGGCATCAATTTTTTTTTTACTCATTCCAACAAATCTTCACTATTAGAGAAATCCATTTTCTTATTTGGAGTTCCTTAGAAGGGTTTCTTGTAAAAAAACAACAGATTTTGTAGTGAGAAGGAAACATGGCAATGCAGGGAAATCCTGTCTCTGCAGTGAATTTTGGTTAGCTCCAGAGGCCATGAGATCCACTGGAAATCTGAGCTGTAACATCACAGGCAACTCCTACTGTTCAGCAAATGGATGGCACAGGTGTTTATCTTGGACAAAAGCATTGTAACTAAAGCATTGGAAGTACTAGCAATATCCGAGCACTGTGTTTCAGCACGCTCTCCCATCTGCAGTCTGCCATCCATTTCTAGGCTACCATTCATGTAGCTGGGTTTTTAAACTCATCTCATTTTGCTCGGATTTTATATGGAAACTAGCTCCTTGTTCATACACACATCGCAGTTGTGCACTCAGTTGTCTAGTTAGGGCATTTCCAGTGACAAACCATGCAACTGAAAGATAAAGCTCCACGCCTCCATCTATTTGAAAGTTTCTTGATATTCTGTGTATGTTTAATCCTCCTTACTTACTTGCTTCCTTAATTTGTCATACAAATGCTTTCTTGCTACTGAGATCAAACTTAAAATAAAAATTGTATTCCATGGGTAATGGTCTCCTCTCAGACATGTGGGAAATGATTCTTCGCTGTCTGGCATCTTTTATCAGAAAGTCCAGTTTCCCTCTATGTTAGGGTTAGCACCAGAGCAATTATGACTGTCACAACACAGTCATCCCAGTGTAATAGGCTGAGTGCACCCCACTGAAATAAGAAACAATTAATAATAAAGTTCCCATTCACACAGATTCCATTCCACCCTGTCTTTCTGAGGAAAGGGGAGTTAAACATAAGCCTGAACTGCTGTACAGGGCTCCTGACCCACCAGTGCCTTGGTTGCTTCTCTTATTTGAATTAATTTTCTTCTTTTGGGATGAAACTAAAGCTGTCATTTTAAACTCTTACATTTCAGAAAGCATTTTGGGGTGTCTTCCTTAGCATAGTTCTTCTTTATTCCCTTCTGGTTATATTTAGGCCAATTCCTACTCATTTTCAGGTTTCTTTCATACTTTGATTAACTTGATTGATATCCCTTCAAACATAGTATAAAAGTTCTATAAAGCAATACAAACATCCCCTGAAATATATGCCAGGTCAGTTTAGTATAACACGGTACTTGAAAGTTGCCAATTCTCGGGGTGTGACTACAAGAAATAGTGCCATTTGGCTATCTCCTGCTGACCTGCTTGCTCCTTGTGATGGGAAAATGCCAACCTCCTCTACTTCAAAACTTTGCCAGTGAGAAATATTTTGGTCTCTCTCCAGTCTGTAGGCGATACATAGCCAATGAAAGGTCTCTTGCAAAGTATTCCTCCTCCACTGCGGAGGTGGCAGACAGGTATGGACACGGGAGAGGGACAGAGCTGATACCTTTTACAAACAGTTGGTAGGGCAAGCCAGAAAAATCCTGTCATCTTAAAGCTACCTTCTCCTTCCCCTTCCTCCCTCCCATCCCTCTACTCTGTCACATGCAGTCTCTCTTGAAACGTGTGAGGGATGGCTGAAACAAAACACTGAAAATTTGGGAATGGGAAGAGCCAAGAGACTCCTGGAGCTGCCTGCTTTGGTATAAGGGTGTCAGGGAAGGAGCAAAGCCCCCAGCCCTTGCCCCTAAATGCTGCTCTGCTGGGGAATGTGTCCACAAGTGGCCTGCCCCTGGGGAGCAAAAAAAAAGAAGCACAGGGGAAGGGTGTGATTGTTTGAAAGACTAGAAATCACAAGGCTGAAGATTGACTTTTGGGCTGAAAAAGCAGCCTTGCCTCCAGTTACTGATTACCAAAGTGACAGAGCTGGCAATTCCAGTTGTACCAGGTAGAACAGGGCTGACGGGTTATTCTATTTAAAAAAACAAACCAAGACAAACAAACCAATGAAAAAAAACCAACAAAAACCCCAAGCCCTAATCTACAACTTTATCTTATTTATCTGTTTTTTTAAGGTTTTAGGGCTGTGTTGAGAAAGGATCTCCCCTTTTGGGGAAATCCTGGCACTGCAGTTGACAGTTCCAGAGTTTCTACTGTTGCTTTTATAAGGGGATGCTGTGCATCATGTTTGAATTAAAGGAAAAAAAAAAAACAAAACAAACCAAAACGAAACAAAACAAAAACCAAAAAAACCCACAGTGGCATGTCATGATGACTTGATTGATGGCAAACAAGCTTCTAGTGAGGAGGCAGGAGAATCAAAGCTCTTGCAACACAACACAGAAGATTAATGCTAAGTATATTAGCATTGATGTGGGCAGTAGGTTAAACTGTTTTAAATAGTATCAACAGCCAAAAAAATGTGGATGCAAGGAAGTCACACAGACACACAAACAATGGAATTTCAGATGTTCTTTAAAAGATCACATGTTAATACAGTTAAGCAGAATAGTTAGAGTTTAATTTGGAAATTCATCTTCATTGTTGCAGTGTTATTCAGTATTATTTCAGTACTGTCTGGTTTTTCAAGGCAAGGATAAAACCACCAGAAACACAGGGAAGCATTTGTACCCGAGTCCCCTCTTTCTCATCATTAGGAATCAGTACTGTATCTGATGAACTCCTCCAGCATGAAGAATACAGTTGCTCCCTATCTTGGACCTTTTATGTGAGAGGCCTTTGCCCACCCTTTAAATTCAAAGATATGAATGTGGTAAAAGTACTACATATGATAGAGACTAATTTCTCAGCCATATGGTTTTTCTCTGTTTCTGTAATCTGGTTCAAGAATCTGTGTTATCTAACACTGAGCTGAATGGGAGCTATCTGTGCTCTGGCAGTAACAGAGCACCCTACTGAAACATTGACTGGAACAATAATGTGTTTGGAACACTGAAATAGTGCATGCTCCAAAGCCTTTTAAAAAAGAACAGACTTCCCAGTGGCAGAGGGCAGGGAATACTCACAGAGCATTAATAAATATCACAAAAATAGGTCACCCTTTAGACAAAAATTTGTATTCCTCAGGAAAAAAAAAAAATTAACCTGGCTGAAAAATGTCTTTTTAAGCAATGCTGAACTACAGAAGAATGCTATGTTTTATTGCAAAACATTAGGTACCTTACTCTCAGAGTTAAGTCACAGATATCTGGGAGTACTTTGTAATTGAAAAATTATCCCCTTCTAGTTTTCAGTTGATATATGGATTCATATCCCTGATTGTAGGCATCAGACATACATTCTTCCTTTAATCTTGCAATAACCCTTTCATGGCATACACAAGACCATTAACCCACAGAAAACAGCTGAATGACAACACTGACTCATCAGTAAAATTGTTCTTACATTTTCCACTAATGAAAGATATTGTGCTTTTGTCGAAATTTAAAGTTTTTATTAAAATATGTTCATGTTTTTCTCAAAAAAAAAGGTGGGGGGGGTCTAAATTTTCATAATTAAAAAAAATTCTAAATAAAAAGAGGAAGAACACAAAAGGAAGAAAGAAAAAGGGATCGATCAAAAAATTTTATGAAAATAGTTAATATTTGAATTAAAATCCAATTAAATTTATTTCATCTGGTTTTCCTCTCTTATTATGCAATCAAAAGTTTCATAATAAAAATAAAATGCCCCATTTCAGATTAATATTCTGCTTCACTTGAGTTAGTTCTTTGAAAATATTTCGATTGCTGGGAACTGTTTGCCACCATGACTGCATATTGCACAGTTTGAATCTAAACTAAAGTGGTAAACATTTGAAAAATAATTTAAAATATATATTCTATTGCTAGCAATCATGACTTTTCAAGTACTACATGACATCACAAAGCTTTCCATCACCTCCTGCAGCTCCAGCCTTTCATAGAAAAATGTTTTGCTGCTACTCTTTAAATTACCACGCTTTTCCATGAAGAAAATCTGCTTACATTAGGAATATGTTTATGCTGCTAGATTCCTAACACATGACATGTATTGTTATTTGATGTTGTATTTTGTTTATGATTTCAAAGGGCACTTCATGTGGTCTGACAATGGTAAGCCCATTACCATTCTTATACCTTACAGAAAGATGGGGCAGTTTGTTTTTTTTGGGGGAGGATCATACTTATTGGTGAAAACTAAGTAGAATCACTTTTACCCATTGAAGATGTGGCAAAATGAAGAACATATTGCCAATGTCACCTGTTCTGGCACATTTCAGGAAACAATTTAACAGCTACTGTGGAAAATATTATCATAAAGGTTAACAGGGTAGAGACCATAACAATTATTTTAATGGAGTTTTAGAAATTCCAGTGACATCCTTTTCTATTTTTTTTTCCAAAGGGTATTTTGAAGGTTTATACAGGAAACTTAATGATGTGTATGCTTGTGCATGAAGAGATTTTGTGCATCAGTATTCCAGACTGGAAAACACAACCAAGAGGACCTCTTTGCAAATATGTTAGTTGTTGGTGTGCCTTTGGGGCAAAATAGTTACATTATTTAATCTGGGAGCCATGGCAACATAGAGGTGCAAGATCAAGTACAGATTGAGTTCAAAGGATCAGGCTGTCAAGCAACATCTTAAATGAACTCAGGTCTGGCATGGATCTCCAGATACATCTATGCAAGTTAAATCAAGGCTTTTTAACTGTCAGTGTTATTAATCTTATTCATACAAGGACACTGAGAAAAAGCTGAGGACAGACAATGTAGTTAAAAATGTAGCAACACACAATGGCTTCACTACCTGTTTTCAAAGGGCTTCTAAAATTATTTAAACTAAATTAGGTAATTCTTTTTGCATGGAAGGCTCTAGAATCTTTCCTCCAAAATGTTTAGTGTTTACTGACTACCATTGACTGCAATAATAATGAACCATTTATATTTTCATTTATCATTTACCCTTGAGGGATAAGGAGCCTATGTAGCCAGGGAAACCATGTAGTCCAAGTCTATTTACAAAAACTGACATTCAGAGGACTGATGAAAATTTTCAGTTTTCTTTTTTGGGATGAGATATTACTCTCTTCTCTACTTCGATGAAAGGAGTACCTTTGTTGATACTACTGCTTTGTTTCTCCTCTGCATTTGTTATTTTGTTCTGGTGTTTTGATCATACCTTCAACTCTTTCTTTCCCTCATCATCAACATCTCACTTGGCAGGTCTGCTCCTCGCTCAGCTTGTGGGCTGCCTCTCTAGCCATGCCTATACAATCCCTTCCTCTGCACATGTGTCCTTTGCCACCTCCACCTCAGCTTTCCCTCTAATGCCAAGGAAGTGAAAGATTTAAAAAGTCATCAGTACCACTACACAGCTGTAAGTATAGCAGGACTTCCCCTGATTAAAGCATTGCTGAATAAAAGGGTGAGGTGAAGCAAAGAGAGTAGAGGAGACTTACATGAAATCAAATTATTTAAGGGTGTTTTATTAGAGGCATCCACCAGTTAAGGGAACTTAGATGCAGATTCACTCTTTTGCATTGGTGTATCTTCTGAAGTAGTGATTAAACCTTTTTCCTAAACCTCATTCCATCACTTCATTGAATTTTCACCGTGAATATCTTCTGTCAATCTCTTCTTAAAGTTAGCAATTTCTTCTTTAGAAAATGTTGCTTCTCTTTGATGATGAAAATGAGCAAAATTGCAATGAGTACATAAACTTGATGGACAGAGAGAAAAAATACAGAAAACATTTCTCTGAAACTGAAATTTAACTTTCTGAAATCAGGTTACTGACTTCTTAATTATTTGAGGCACATTTATTCCAATTATTTCAATTATGCAAAACTAAATGTAAATTAATATTGAAACATGGATAAAGAAACCATACTCCTCTGTGATCCCTAGGCTTGATTTTGATCTAAGGTGATTAGTAAAAGTTGTAGACAGTCCAATAAAAATGGCATATTATCTCTTCTAAATAATCAGTTACATTGGGTAGGCTTCATAATATGATACTCCTTAAATAGATTAATATGCTTTGAAATTTCTAATTAATGTTGACAAGTATATGCCGCTTTTGTTAAGGCAATTAATAAGGCATAAGATTGGAAAGTCTTCTGCTTCAACTTTGAACTTCTCTTTTTTTCACTATTTCATGTTCCAGAATGATTGACACACTAAAATCTTTAGAAATATCTCTTTCTTTACTTGGTTTTTTGGAGGTTCCATTGCTAACTTCTCTATTGTGTTCCTCTATGAATTATGAATTGCTAGAAACAGAAACAAGCATTCAGGATCACAGCCCATTTAGACAGTAATCTCTCCAGAGGAAAACATCACCCTTTGGATATATTGTTTCTTGGATATATTGTATCTTGCTGCATTGTCTGAGAAAGTCAGTGCCAATAATTCATTGCAAAGTGCAAGAAAATGTATGATTATAGTATTCATGCAGAAAGGTAAGAGAAGTGTGTGAGTCTGAGTCTGAAATTTTACTAATGTCAAATTACTTTAGTTTTGAATATGGCTGTACTTAAGATTTTGGTGCAGCTAATGTAGATAAAAAGAGACTTTTTAAATGAGCTTACCCAGCTGCTGGTTTGCAGTTTAACCTTGTAAGCACAAAACTGAACAAGGATTAATTTATGATTCTAAGTGATGTTATTCCTTTGGAAGCTACATTTTAAGCAGCTTTAGAGTTTTATGTAGTAGTAGTAGCAATTTGGCATTATATTTGACATGTTATTTGACAGTAGTTAGGATCATGATATTACATTGTAAGAGAAGTAGGTAAAGAGCAGAGTTACAGCAAGGAAGAGAAATGAGAATGCACAATTATTGTCTTAGCGATTCATACCAAAACAAACTTGCATGTCCCTAAGCACAAATGTGGTTTAAACAGAAATGTGGTTTAAACAGAATCAGAAACATGTGTATATATTACATTTTCAGCCTGGGATTATAGCATCTACTCCAACAAATCTGAATTAGTTTCTATTAATGTCTTTCATTAAAAAAAAAAAAAATCCCTCAAAAAACAATCCCAGCTGACTGCTTGCTCTTCTTTGGCAGACCTGGTGAGAGTGCACTCAGCCCTGGACTCAAGTCCATGATGCCAATAAAGGTGTTAAACAGAGCTGGTCTGAACACCAGGATCTGAGGAACACCACTCGTCACTGGTCTCCACCTGGACATTGAGCCATTGACCACAGCCCTTTGAGGGCAACCATCCAGCCAATCCCTTGTCTGCCAAGTGATCCACCTACCAAATCCACATCTCTCCACTATGGAGACTGTGATGTTGTGGGGAACAGCCTCAAATGTTTTGCACAAGTCCAGGTAGATGACATCAGACACTACTCCCTCAACCACCAATGATGTAACCCTGTCCTAGGCGGCCACCAAACTTGTCAGACAGGATTTGCCCTTAGTCAAGATATCAGCTGTCACCAATCACCTCCTTAATTTCCATGTGCCTTAGCATAGTTTCCAGGAGGATTTGCTCCAAGAATTTACTAGGCACAAAGGTTGGCTGGGTGACCTGTAGTTCCTTGTGTCTTCCTTTTTACCCTTTTTAAAAATAGGGGTTATGTTCCCCCTTTTCCAGTCAGTGGAAACTTCACCAGACTGTCACAACTTCTCAAACACACTTCCAAGTATACATCTACGTACAATATACATCCAAATATAGGCAGAGCTGGTGTACACTTTTTTATATATCTTTCTGTGATTGCTTGAAAAATTAGTATATTTTGTACTTGAATCCATTTTTCCTGACTGTTAGTCTATTTGATGTCCTTTCAACAGCATTTTATATCTGTGGAGTCATAAGCCAATGTAACAATAGCTAATGCTGTGCTTAGCTCATTTCTACCTCCATGTGTAAAATGCTTCTTTCACTTCTCATTTAAATATTTTTGTCTTGTTTTAACAATGGAATCCAACAGATTTAGTGCTGCTTCTTGTGACCCATGTAAAAAGGTATATTTTATAGCTGGATAATAGTTGACCATCAATGCCTTGGGATTTATCCTCTCAGAAAGCTTTTCATTGTTCTGGTAGTTTTTTATTCCTTTTTATCCAGTACATTCTACATTATGATCTTTATGGTGAACAGTATCCTAGTAACAGAAGTAATTGGCTGTAGAGCTGAGAAAAAATATTAACTTGCATTGCATTTTTTTAAAAAAAAGCAAGGCTGGAGGCAAGCTTACAAATATCTGATGGACATAGCCTAAAATTATGGAATGGGAAAGGTTGGAAACACCTGGCAATAAAAACATGCAAAATGTTTTTGGTTTAGAGTAAATTAAAGATATTGATAGTAAAAGCAAAATATTATACATTGCTTAATCTACTCTTCAATAGTTTCAATCAGCAAAAATCCTGAACACAGTGGAAATTGCAAACCTTGTTTAAATGCCCTGCTGAACTAGGATCTTTCTGCTTGCATTCTTACAAGGTATGTGTTTAGTCAAGTGATAATAGAGAATACTAGGAAATAAAATCCATTAAGGTGCTGCAACTAGTTTTATACCTAATAAAATGCAGCGTAAACATTTTTAACTTAAGAAACAAACTTAAAAAATGCCTAGCAGATGGAGCCCTAAAATATTTTTTCATGCATAATTCAGTGCAGTTTATATGTTTGCTTGGCTGCAAAGTATTTCTGAAGATACAAGAAGATGGAAAATGTGTCATATGCATATAACAATGTAAATGTTTTAGCACTTAAACATCCACCATAGTAGAGGTTGAAAGCTGTATTTTGAATGTCATGACATTTCTTCTAGAAGTTCAGCAGTATTCTTCACTTCAAGTCCTTTCAAAACAATCATAATTGATGTCAAAAGAAAACATAAATTGGAAAAGATGTTAAGTTCCTGTTAGCAAAACTTTATTCTAATTGAGATATCTCACCACAGTAAAATAATTAATGTGACATAAAAATTACTAATATGATCTTAAAAACAAATTGCCTGACCTCTATAATGATGACATTTCGTTTAAATAGCTCCAATAAGATATGTCTTCTCTTACCTGCACAGTGTCATAGAGACAAAATGAACTAAAGATCCATGCAAATAACCCCAAGAAAACAAACAAGTAAAAAAAGAAATTTATCCTTTAAAAAACATGCTTTTGGTGAAAAATAGGCATTTGATTGTAAAATTCTGAATATGGTGATCCATTTTAAATTTAATACATACCTTATTACATAAAAAATATTTCAAATATTCCAGGAATAAAGAAATAAGAAGTAAAGAAGTAAGATTCTACTCCCTAAGAACAGGTGTTGTGAGATTTTATTGAATATTTAAACTGTTTAATGTGTAAATGTTTAAGCTGTTTAAACTGTATCTCCCATCATTTTTTTCTTTTATTTAAGAAAAAGAAAAGAAAAAAAAAGAAAAAAAGAAAAAAAAAAAAAAAAAAAGAGAGAGCATTATTAGACATGACTAATAGAATCTTCACAAAGCCACACAAGCTAGGATTGACCCATCTCGTTTTTGTCTGTCCTGGGTAAAAATGGAGACAAACTCCGGTATAGGTATCTTCATCATTTAACCTAAATAAATCTCAGACCTAGAACTATATTTCTACCTGCAGTGGTTTCTAAATTCTTCTGCAGGCCAGGAATATATCCTCCCTATGTCATCTGAGTACTTTGATCCTACTTTCAGACACTACTGGCAGTGCGAGAATGAGGTCCTTTCTGCACAAAGTATTTCTAAGCCTGGATCAAAGAAGACAGATAATACTTTCAAGCATTCCCTCCTCGACATTTTCCTAGATGGGACTTGCAGCTAAAACAAAGCATTCTTAAGCATCTGGCTGGGTGTGAAAAGAGGGTGGGCAAGGAGAAGTACACTGTACTTTCTGCCTTTTTGTATGAGCTTTGCCTCTCTGAGGCAAAGACTTCTACCCTCACTGGGTCAGGTAGTGAGTAACGCAGACAGAAAGTGACTTCACAGCCATAAGGTATATCCCTCTCTGCTCCAGAGGCAATATGTGTACCTCATGTGATTAAAAACACTTAATCAGTCTTGAAGTTTCATAGTAAAGCTGTCATCACAGCCCAGGTGAGTGTCCTTACCGCTAGGGAATTTTACCCTTTTCTTAGTTCTCTGGATTTAAATTTTTTTATCATGCAGTGGCACAGTTTCAATCAGATGATGAAGAGCTATTTTTTTTTATTCCCAGCCTGTACACTTTCCTACATCTTGATTTCTACATTCCCCAAAATGGGTCTGGAGAGCAATAGGAAAAACACAGGAGATAGCTTAAACCAACCAGGTTTAACATGTGAAGATAGAGACACTCTACATAGCCTGGTACTGAGTGTCAGCAGCATTCATTTAGTATACATTACTGCAGCTCCTGGAGCTCTAGCATTTATTACTGTCATTAATCCAGAAAGAGCAGAGTGCTTAGCTGCTGGGGTTGGTCTTTTGTGGCTGAATTTTCTTGAAAGATAATCAAAGAGGGCTGAGATTTGATAGTATAAACCTTAGCATCAGGGGATTTCCACTTGATTTTGGTAAATATCATAGAGGAGAAGGACAGGGTATGAGGCAGCTTGTTTTGCAGAAAAATATGCTTTTTAAAAGCTTGGTCTGTGATGACACATCACTGAATGACTCTGTTTCTCATGAGTATCAGACAGAGAAGTGTTAGGATCTAAAACTTTCGTTCTAACAATCTCCCTGAAGTTTAAATAGTCATTAGGACAGTGGCATTTATCAGTTGCTTCCCAACGCATTGCTTATGACAATGCAAGGTTGACACTGACAATCAGCACATTTTCCTAAATCTAGAGTATTTAGTCTGCTTGGCTGGAGGAGTTATAATATAAAAGATAACAATAAGGGAAAAATGAAAAAAATGTTTCACATATAGTACAAACTTCAAGTGTTAATTTTATTACTAACTGCAGAGGCAAACTATTCCTAGATTTTGAGGATTTTTTTTTCTTCCTTACTTTTTCATTTGTGAGCAAGGAAGACCATGTTAAAACAGTTATTCTCTTGCAGCCCAACTTGAGACCATAAGGCTTTTGAGATGCTTTGTATCTAATCTTTTGTGATAAATATTGCTACTCAAAGCAACTTCATATAAAATTCCTTTAAAATAAGTGTCACAATGAAGAGCTCTGCCTTATAATTGAAACTATTTTGCAGTATTTTTCACATAAATTAGGTACATTAGAATATTATCTGAATAAAAAGTCTTTATTATTGGATAACATATATTATTGGATATTATCACTGAAATAAAAAGTATTGGAGGGTTTTTATAACCGAGCTGACCCCAACATGCCAAATTTTTAATCTTCAAATATAGCTTTATTTTCCAAGGAAAAAAACCCCTGCAACACCGTTTTCTAATAGATAAGACTAACATCAATCTACATAGGGAACCTACCATGATTTATATTAAAGGAATTTTTTTAGGCATTCAGGAGATGCTGCATAAGCATCGCAAACCCTGTAATTCATATCTTCCAAGATCAGAAATGTTTCATAACCTTGACAGTGCAATTAGAGATAATCAAGCCAGTTTTTATCTCCCTAACCAGTATAGCACAAACTCCACTGGGAGTCTGGAATTCAGCATCTTCCATATGTATAAGAACCCTTCAATTGCTATGCCTTGTGTTGGCACAATCTCATTAACTCTCAGTGCCAAACTCACAGGTTAAAGTTATTGTGGGGAGGTCTTAAGAAAAAATTTGCAATAGCTTTTTTTTTGCTGTGCACTTGTAGTTTTAAGCAGATTCTTATTAGCTTTGATGTAAATAAAAGCTACCAAGAAGAGCATAGAAAAGCCATGTGATCTGCCAGTGTGTTTCCAGGACTCTGAATTATTTGCAGTTTTAGCAGCCTGTTAACTGGGAGTCCCTAGAGCCTGGCTCAGGTCTTCTGGTCCTCCAGCAAAAGAGGTGTGAGACTGTTGCTGCCTTGGAGTGTCAGACTAAGATCTGTCACCTCATGTATGATGATTCAGGAGCAGTCTGCTTGGTATAATTATTCAGAGGCAAGGGGTCCTGCATCCTGTGGGTTTCAAGCTAATTTCCACCTGACACAGAAGGGACCCAATTGCAGAACACATGACAGTCCAGCTGGCCACATAGGGACCTCATCCCTCCTGGTCACCAGCAGTCCCTGACAGCCCCAGAGGAACCAGGAATTTCCAGCAATATCACAGAATCATAGAATATTCTTAGCTGGAAGTGAACCCAGAAGGATTATTAAGTGCAACTCTAAAGTGAATGGCCCCAATGGGGATTGAACCCTGAACCCTGGTGTTGTTAGTACTGCTCTCCAGCCAACTTAACCAACTGAGCTATCTCAGGGTCAATTTCCAGATCTCTGTCTTCAGATTGGATTGAACCCCCAGGCTGTTTGCTTCCTGGTGCTTGCCAGTGCAGAGCTTTGCCTAAGCCTTTCCTCCTGCCATGTGCCTGGCCACACAGCTTGTAGTCTATATGGGCTGCCTCTTGCTCCTTACTGTATATTTTGGATGCTGCATAGGCAATGCTGCCAGAAGAAAGGGAAATGACAAAAAAGATTAAAAGATCTGTCTTAAACACAGAACTATTATGTTCTAATGTAAGTAAAAACTATTGTAATAATGTATGCCAAAAACATAAATTAAAACAATTTTTAATAAACATACTTTAATAGAAAACATGATTTTTTGTAGCTATGCTTGCACTCTTTTTCTTTCTTTTCCCATTTTTTCCTGTATCAAGTGATATCTTAAGTGAATTTTTTTACATTGCCCTCATATCTGAACACCCAGATCTCACATTACTACAATGTGAAATAAACAATTGCTGGCAAGTGATGATTCTCACTGAGCTGTGAAGTATATGGACTGGATTCTCTTAGTTCTCTGCAAAGTTTCAGTTGGATTTAAGGGATCTGACACCTCTCTCCAAAGCTCCCATTCCCCCTTTTTTTTTTTTCTTCTGATTTTTCTGCCCATAATTGGAGGCAAGTCAGGACATCTCTATTTTTAACAGCTGAGAACTTATAACATCCAGTCCCTGAGGGAAAAACATTATTTATTATTCCACATAGTTTCTTGACTGCTAAAAAAGAGAATAAATAAAATTATAAAAATGTGACTTATAACTTTCTCTGAATCCCAAGTGTGTATCTCCTCCAGACCACAATCCCACATGAACTAAACTACACACAGAACTCACCTGCAAACCCCAAGTTAAGGGTATTGCATACCCCCTCGTATAGGGGGATCATCTACATCCCAGTTTTCCAGCTTTTAAATTGTATCATTTGTAGAGGAGGTACTAGAAAGTTCACCTTTACCAGCTTACCACTTTCAGCATTTTCTGGTCTTTCAGTATTCCCAGCAGTTAGAGAAATACCTTTTTCCTTTCCTGAGTGCAGCAGAGGAATGGAGAAATGAGTTAAATTACTTGCTCTGGGCTGTACATGGACTCTGTCACAAATTAGGATATGATACTATTAAATAATACTGTAGAGGAATACACTACCCTCTGAAGCTGAACTCCCTGTTTAAACTGACATATCCTACAAACAGGCACCATGTTACAAGAGCAGTGCTCATTAAATGATAGATTGAAAGACAGTTTGCAAGTATCAGAGCAGCACATTCTCCTTGAGCCTTCCTTTTTAGTTAGTTGTGAATCATGTATATCCCATCAATAACCTATTGATAAAAGCAAAACTTTCCTTGTTAGATCAGGCAGTACCATCACACAAATGTTACATGGTCCTTCACACTTTATTTTGCAGATAAGACTGCTTTAATTACCCTGATCTGACATGTCATCTTCAGAACAAAAGCTGTAGTACTGAAAGGTAATACATTTGCAATACAAGGAAGGTTTGTTTTAGGTATTAAATGAAATAGTATTAACATAGAGTATGAAAATACTGCCCTGTTCTTCACAGAATCTTTCTTGAAGAAACAATTGTAAGAATGGATTTCAGATTTTACTGCTTACTTCAAAGTATTAAATATTGTACTAGATTTTATTTTGGAAAATATGAAGTTTGTGCCACAAACAAGAAATATTTTATATTATTTGGGGCATCTCAGGTATGTTTTAATTATTTATATTTCATAATGCACAGTTAATTCTTGTTGGACCTTAAATAAGGAGGTTATCAGAGTCAAGGAGCCCCAAAAATCAAATTTTATGACAAAGACTACTTTTCATTTTCTGATTGATTAGGCCAAAATAGCCATTACAATCAATATGACAAGCAAACAGGACTGAGTGGTAAAGAAATAGATGGAAAAGTATTTCAGGGGTGTGGATGATTTACGAAAGGAGATTAGAAAGATGGTAACAAAAGCCAGGGAAGGTATGAAAGAAATGTCATATTCAGGCAAGAAGAAATCAGAGCAATAGAAAAGTCATCATTTTTGATACTTTGATCAAGCAGCACAGAACAGCTGTTGTGCCTTGCAGAACAAAGAATTTTTGCACCTGCAGAAAGGAAGAAAAAGAAATAATAGCAACACAAGCACCTTCCTGATAAAAAAAAAGTCGATGTGGGTGTCCTTGAGAATATAAATTGAGATCTCTGTTAAGTCACAGACCAGAAACTGTGGAAACAAAGTAGATCTAATGACACCAAACCCCTTGTCTGAGTTAGCACTATATACTGAACACACAACACATTTTTTCCTATTTTCTTCAGGAATACTTGTTTGAAAAGCTTTTGTGTACTCTGTGGCAGAGCTGTGGGAATTGGAAAGAGCATCCCTCCACACTGTGGGGTTCTGGCACTCTGGCCACAGCCTGGGCTGTCCTTTGGCTGCAAGGAGGGACATGCCGGCACCAGTGCCAAGCCCCAAGAGGTTCTAGGGCCACTTGGTGAAGACCAAAACAGTATCAAAAATTTGGAATGTATGGATCCTGCCACAACATGGAAAGGCAGCCACTCTCATGGAAAAATATTTGTACTGAAATGAGAGGCATATTTCTTCCTACGGTTATGTAATACCTTCAGCGATAAATATTGGTCACAGGGCTTTGCCCCCTACAGAGAGTTTGCTGAGGACACAATTAAGATCATGAACACAACGTGAAACATCAAAAAAGGGCTTCAAGGAAAATGTACATTTCCCAAGGCAGGCTTCTGGGTATTGTGGAGAATGAAATTTTGAATGAAACTGTAATGGAAATAAAGCCTACGTTTACATACAGAGAAATACACCATTTATCACTATATTTAAAGGAAAGGCTTCAATACCTCACAAGAACTGGGTCACAATCTTAATGCTGGCTGACTGAAGCTACCACATTACTATCATCACAGATCACTTTTGCCCCAAACAGGTTTTAATACATTGTAATGTGGGAATTAACTGCTGCTTTCTGATAAGAAGCAAGTCACCTTCTATTATCAGGCATCAAATCATTTTAGTATTTTGCTGATATCTTCTTTTCATCTGCAATATGCCAAAGAAAATAGTTTGTCTGCCTGTAGAGTGGGAAGAAAATGTGCCTGAATAAGACAGAGATAAAAATGGATACAAAAATTAGTCCTTGAGGACAGTAGATTTCCCAAGACCTTGCTAAGAACTCAGAGACAGTTATATTTGGCTTTAAGTACTCAAGCCCAAGCTTATTTTCAGAAAATGATAGATCCTATTCAGAGAGCTTAAAAGATGGGAAAGATATTTAAAGTAAGACCAATTTTTTTGTGATTACTTTCATCAATGGAAGAATAGGTATGATAAATAAGTGAAGGATAAATTTGTAGCATCATGTGAATTTGGATCTCAAATATCAAGTATGGAACAAATCTTTTATTTTATCAGTTGTAATATGATCATAAGGGTGTGCCTATATCAGGGATTGAAGGATTTATGGGTTATGAATTCAGCTTGTGCATATATGTATGTATATATGGAGACTTATGGCACACACTCAAGCACACAGCTGGTGCACTTGAAGAGTTGTCCTTTTGAAACAAAGGTTGCTGCCATGCAATAGGGCAGCAGGGATGCTGGGGACCATCATTTTAATATGGACACAAGGTCTTCCACTGCCCTAGCTCTGTGCATTTTTATGGCACATGCAAAGTTAGACTGTTGGCAATCTGTCAGTTTTTTACATATATGTCATGGTTGTTGATAGAGATCTGTTGCAACTCTGCTCTTAACCTATCTATCAATTACCAAATGAGCATCACAGGAGGACCTCTCCACTATTATCTCTCTGTTTTCAATTACTCAGTGCTATGTCCTACTAATGGATAGCACTTAGTAAAAAGGACAGAAAAGTGTGCATTTATTAGTTGTGATTGACAGAACTGACAGGTAAATTCTTTGCTGTGTAAGAAAAAATCTCAAGCTGAAAGTCAAGAAATTATCTCCTGTAGAAAATGCCTACAAGTCTACCCATGTGTGGATGAGGACGGCAACATGTTCCTCATGCTGTGGGATAAAGACAGAGGAGAGAAGGTGCATCTTGCCTTCCCTCTCTTGGCACGTTTTCTTCTACTGCAATAGGTATTTGAAGACTAGTTCTCCTCCAACACAACAAAACCTTCCAAAAGGCTTGTACCACATCCACACTCTTCTGGTCCAGTTTCTGAAAAGGAATTGCACCTCGTTTATCCCAAATGCACCTGAAGTGGGCTCCCTCCTGAGTCATAGTCACAGTAACAAGACTGAAAGAGAGATGAGCAGCAGAGCTGGAGCCATGGCTTCCAGAGAAGGTTGTCCCATGACAGCTGGTTAGGAACAGCATGCAGGGTGCTGGTGTGGTTGTCCACTGCTTGGTGTACGACCCTGAGGACTTCGTAGAAACGGCTCTCAGTTTCTGGAGTCAGTGGGACTTTCTCTTCAGGGTCTCTGGACAGATCAAAGAGCAGTGGAGGATCATGTCGTGTAATGAATCCTCCATGGCAGAAGCAAACGTGAGAATCATGGCAACCATTGGAGTCCTCAGGACTGAAGTTTGGAGTGAAGAAGAAGACTTTCCAGACAGATTCACCTGCAATTTACAGCCAAAAAACAGCTGGTGATAAAGTGATAAAATGACAAAATGAAAGTCTCATGATCTTAGGAAATTCCACCAACATGGGAAGTCAGGTTTTTTTGGTAAAAAGACAGTAAAAACACTCTAACAAAAACTACAGCACACTGAAAGAGTAAAACAAGATTGAGCAAAGCAAAAATAAGCAAAATGTGGTGATTTTCATGCTACACATATTTATGAAACAACTATAATAATTTCATTCCCTTGGAAGAATTCTGATTAACTAAATCATAGAATAATTTAAATAACATTGTGTTTTAAATAAACAGTGCTAAGAAGATTTGCAGAAATATATATACTAAGTCTTCTTCAAGGCTTATTCAAATGTATTTTTGCCCCTTGACCATATTTACCCACTGCTAGGCCCTGTCTGCTTCTCATTTTGCTAATCAAAATAATTCAATTTTTACCATTTCCCTCTCTTCCTATCTTTTTTATTAACACACTGCCCTCTGCCCCCTGCTTTCATTGCAAACATCTGTGTAGTCATTTTATTTAAAGGGAGGACATGAAAAAGCATGAAATAGTGGATGCTAAATTCCTGTCTTATGCTTCTATATGATTTTTCCAAACATAAATTATAAAAAAGTTACAGTAGCACAATTCATAGGTGACATTCTGCTTTGCAAAAAGAGAACCAAAGTTCATATATAGACTGGTCATTCTTAGCCTAATTTTCTGTGTACAGAAAACTGAACTGTTCATCCTCATGTAACTTCAGTTGGTATTTTCACTGTTTGAAAATCCTAGTTATTTCCTGGAATAAGAATAAGCAAATGTCAGCTGGTTTGTTCAAGAAGCACTCTCAAACAGGTCAGAGGAGGATCAGAAAACACTTAACAAGAAAGCTGTGAACAAAAAAGTTGTTACTATTTTCCCCAATTATCACAAAACATATAGGAAAGGCAGAAAAAACAAGACAGAACAGAACTTCCAAGGAAGCACACCATCCTCCTACAGCCAATGAAGTATATAGCTCTTCAGAAATGGAATAAAGAAAAATTAATCAGAGTAAGAAAAATCTGTATTTTATTCTTAATAAAAGCAGTTTACTCAACAAATGAGATCTATACCATCAGATTACCTGCCCACTTAAGACTATAAAAACACTGGAAAAATGTAGACATCAGCAATTTATGTTTCTCAGCACCTTATTTTTATCACCTCAAGTTTTTAAATACTAAGTGAAAAATCTGGTTTTGGTATTTTGTTGAATTTTGTTAAGGTCACAGAAAGCTTGTTAAACTAGTAACAGACTTTCAAAGATTTATATGTGCTACAGTAGTTAATATTTATTCATCAATTAATCAGTACAACAGAATGCAAGGTACTATAAAATGTGGGATGGGTAGAGCAGAGATAAACTGGTTACATGCTGTTACTACATCACACTCAGCTTTTAAAGAATAAAAACAGGTATAAAGAGAAATGTTTCAGCAGACTGAAGAGTCACAGACTGCAGTTCTAGACTATAGCGTGGATTTAAAGGACAGTAGGTGACCTTAAGATTTTTTACAGCTTCTTCTATTCCACAGCATTTTTCACATCAGAAGTGATTTTACCTTTAGGAACCAATTCAATGACAGAGCCTGGGGACTACCAGTTTACTTTGTCTCCACTTAAATCGGGGTTGGATAGGTGATGGCCCTTATACACATTAGACTGGGGAAACCTTCTAAATGCTTCTTGGAAGTCAGCAAAGGGGAAGGACTTTTAAAGGCTGAGTGACTTGCTGGCACAGACAATAGGACATGGTAGGTTTAAAAAGGCTCTGGCTATGACAGCTGCAATGGCACAGTCTTACTGAGAAAAAATGAAGGGAAATTTAAAGGAAGGCAAAGCAAGATAAGACCAAGTAACATAAGATGGCATTCCTTCATCTACCTCCATTAACATTTTGAAAGGCTGGCCTGGCACTTAAATCTCTTGTTTCCTCAGAAGTAAACAAAATCAAATAGTGCCACTTAAATTTCTTTGAACTTATGCACAGAACATTTTCAAGAAATATGCCTCTTTTTTACTGAGATTCAGAATTTACATTCTAAGAAGGCATGTGATTCTGTACTAAGCATTGGTTTAGGCTCCTTAGGCATATTTAATTGGGAAGATGGATGGTGAAAAACATAAAAAGCCAAAGGGCTTTATTAATCAGTGCACTGTGGGCCACTGTAGACCATGCAATACTTGCCACATCTGAGAATTTGATTCACAACACTATAACAATTTGACAGAATATCACAAGAAAAAAAAAAAAAATATTGCTTCTAAAATGTCAGTTAAAAGAAATCCAATAAGACCATGCACAGGAGAACTTTGTGGTCATGCTGTCTTACCACAAATCAGTCTTTCATGGCACATTTGTGCTGAATAACACTGAAAAGAAAATTTTCAGCCACATTTTTGGTGTTGGACATTGTAGCACCAGGTCTGCTCATGGGCTTACACATAGCAATACAAAGTTGGGAATTCCAAATTAATGGAAGTTGGTACAAGCAGCCCATATAGGTAAGAAATGGAGAAAAGGAATAAATAAGGAAGTTGCACCATGATTTTTTCCCCACACAAAATGAAGACTTGTTTAGGTTTTGTTATATGCAGAGCATACAGCATGTTGCAAAATCATGCGTGGGGACCAGGCATGTGTGACATCATCTCATGTCTGAGTGACAGTGCTAGTGTTTTGAAGAACTGATGGTACTTTATCAGATAAGCAACTACAGAATGTCATGCTTATGCAGTGCAAAACACTCAGCTCTGTGAATGCAAAGGCTGTTACTGTGCAATGCTTATTTGTTGCACTGCAGCAGTGTTTCTGGAACTGCATGTTGTGTTGGAGAAACAGCAGCAGACTTTAAACACATATTTCCTAGGTATTAATAAAAACTAAAGCCTATCTGTCCGTGGCTGTGGCTGTGGAGCAACCAGTGCAATATTCCAGGAGACATAAAGAACTGTCAAGACTTCTAATTGATAAAGCTGATGAACTGTATAAGGAGCGATATTAAAAAGAGAGAGTTCTCTGCCAGTCTCTCAGCTGATATAAAATCTCATTTTGTCAGAAGGTTAACTACAAGGATCAAATTAATCTCCTAGTAATTAACGGTACCTGTGCTCTCCAAAGCATCTGGATAGTAAACCCTTGTTATAGAAAAAGATAACTGTATGTTTCTTCCCCAGTGAAGTTAGTAGTTAAACTGTCAGGGCTCCCCCAAAGTCAAGTATATCAAGCCCCTTCTGAAACAGCAGGCAGGCTCTAAGCCTGCAGCACCCTTTAAAAGTCCTGTCCCAGTGCTTCACAAATAATTTCAGTCCCATTTTCCTGCAATTCTCCTGTTCTCTGAGTTGTCCAACAAAGTCACTCTTAGAATACCTGTTTCCTTTACATGTTAAGAAAAACAAAATCTAAAGAAGTTATACTTCTAAATAGTTTCAAATTGGGGTAGTTGCCATTAGTCCAAGCAAATCTGCTACAAACATAGTTGTTCAGTGTTCAATCTCCCTAGAAGACTCCTTTTGTTATCCTTAACCCAGCTATTTATCCTCTCATACAGACAATAGTAGAGGCCATGAGATTATATAAAAGTCTCTCAGCAAAATATATTAATATATTCAAGATGAAGTGACATATTGGGTAGGGATGTCATTTCTGTTATAAAAGTACCCTTCTTAATCATTGATGGCTAACTGATGTTTTCTGATAAGCAGTTCTTGACATGAATAGAAGCTAGTGTTGCATTATTGCCTGCTTCATTTTCACTGAATTTAATCTATGACAGTAGCTTTATAGGTTTGCAGCTACTGTCATTTCCTTTGCTCAAATTATTGTGTTGCTTCCTTCCATAGAAGAACAAGTTAAACAGGGCTGTTCTCTACTCTACATTGGGGAGCTAGTCCCTGCTTGAATTCACATACCTCTGAGGGGAGACATTTGGGTGTAGCAGGCAAACATAAATTGAGACAGACTTTTCTGTGTCTCAAGTGTGCTCTGTAGCCATTGTCAACTCCCATACTCTAACTCATGCTTTTCAACATTTCTACTCAGTAGCAGATGAAAACTGTAACTAACTTGAAAATTACTTTCTTCAGGTAACTCTTGTTATTAGATTGAATCCTTTCTTCCTGCTTCTTCTAAATTCATTCAGAATTTTTAGGTTCTCTGTTAATCTTATTCATAGCAGATATCACATATATTCAGCTCTATGATAATTTAACAATGTAGAAAATGCTTCAGTTGTGAAATTCTTGTAGAACTATATATAGCTCTATATAGGAAAGAGAGTACTAGACTATTTGGTTACTATATTGAAACTATACATATTATTTTTATAACTATGTGTGTTCCTCAAAGAGCTTATAAAAATATTCCAATTGAATATAAAAGTTTGTAACTTTATTGTTCTTACAATGAAAATGTTTGGGTTTTTTGTTGTTTTTTTTTAAAGATACTTGTTTTAAGTGTCTGGGTATCTTTTGGTGTTACAGTGTTACATCAGTCAAAAGACAGCACATCATGTCTCAGTGTAGGTGGAAAATAACTAAGTGATATTCAAAGACACAATGTTGGTTTACAACAATCAGTTGTTGCTAGAAGAGGCTTGCATAAAGAACTGTGCAGAATTTACAGTAGTTGAGTGAAAACCATGAAAAAACCAGCAGGAGCAGTGATTTAAAAATATTTAGAATAAAATCTACAGTGTTAAGTATCCACTAAACCAGAAAGGATAGCACATTTCTGAATATCTAATAATCAGACTGAACAACTGCTGCAGGAAAAATGCAAGACACACTGAAATCATGCCCAGACTGCTGAAGACAGAAATCTCATGACTGAGTTCATTATCTAGAGTAAGAGCTGTGGTATGAGAAACTTCCACTGAATTCTGCTCAAAAGTCAAGATTATGTGTTGAATTGTAGTCAATAAAAAAGAACTATTTTCCTGAATTCTTCATCATCACCTTCAAAAAGAATTGATTGATCATTTGCAGTGTTTTCTTGTTGAAGAAAGTCCTAAAAGGGAAGCATCTGTGGGTACAGAAATTATGCTGCTAAAGTAGGACGTGCTAAAATGTAATGTTATATCTCGTCTTTGGACGGCTTAGGTGACAGCAACTTGAAAGAATACATATTGCTCTGGAAGAAAAATTTCATCTGTAGTAATTTCATGGAAATAATCTAGACACCTGCTAAAGATTTGTTTGAAGAATATTTTCTTGCTGAATGGTCCATGTAATTTTCAGTTTCAGCAGCAGTTGATGGCATGCGAAAGACAGAAGATAATGTTGGTACACACGCAACACAAAAACAAGCCTAAACCAAACCAAGCCAAACCAGAAAAAAAAAAAAAACCAAAAAAAAACAACCACAAAAAACCCCACAAAAACACGCACAAAAAACCCAAACCAAACCACAAAACCAAAAAACCAAAACCAAAACCAAACATCTGGTCATTTTCAATCTTATTAAAAGTCTTGGAAACAGAATTATTTTATTGCTTATGATAAAATAGTCTTGATTTTCATATAGTGGTTTTCCATGGGAGTTAGTAAGAGATTAAGAACACCCTTTGAATTAATCAATTAATCAGTTAAGAACACTCTTTGAAACAAAGCAGAAACACTTTGGTGGCAAAGATGGCAAAACCCAAAGAGAAACCTATTCAGAAGTGTGTTTTGATTTTTTTTCCTGTCATTCAGCAATGCATTTTACTAACAGAAAATAAATTGAGGACAATAATTTTCCTCTTTTATAAAGTGGGTGCAATTTTTCTTAATGAAAAGATCTGTAACATTCAGAGAGCAGTTTTTCTGTTACTAATCAAACATATGGGACAAACATGCAATGGAAGTCCTAAGTAATTTCTGCAAGTATTTTTAGACAAGTTGGTGTTACCCCAAGAATTTTTTAATAAATTATTTTCTTCAGAAAATTTTCAAAATTTGGATGTCAAAAAAATAGGCTGTTGACACATGGAATGCTAGTGAAGTACTCAAAATCATTAATTAATATGAAAATTACTACCATGCCAAATTTTTAAGTTACCAGATGTACATCAAAAATCAAAGGAATAATGTTCAAATTTACTTTTAAAATGTAAAATAGAAATTTTGTAACTGCAGTTGCCTGAAATTTTGTGCTGTGTTAAAGAATACTGAATAAACATTTTTTAACTTTAAAAAGTTGAAGAAAAGAGTTAATTACTCTTCCTTACAAGTGCCTTAGCTAGTTAAATAATCTTATTTTTCTTTATTTTTATAAAGTTACTCAGTCACTTAGACAACCTTTTCATTAGAAAAAAAAAAATTTGAAAATTAATTCAGTTTAGCATAAATGAAAACAGAGAAAATGACTTTCTTTCATGAGATTAAAAAAATTCAGTTGAAGAAAACAAACTTTTGCAAGTAATTTGGTGCAAAAAATATCATTATCAGGCAGTCCTAAATAATAAAAAAATTGAATCCAAATGACTGAAATTTGGTTTTATTGTAAATATGTATGTGCAGTTTAGCATTTGAAATATAAGACAGCAGCTTTTATCCCAGTATTAGGAAATGCATATATTTTCCAGAATATGAAACTAATAAAAGTTACAAATTATGTTAAACTCTAAATTTGCAATTTTCCTGATAATGAACAAACAATGCAAAAATTCTTCAAAATCCTGAACGAAAAACCTTAGCAGGAAAAGGACATAGCACAGGATGTTCTCTTACAGATGGCCTGCGGGGACTCTGGTATAAATTACAAATTTGTTCCTAAGAACATTTCTAGAAGTGTATTTTCCCTTTCATATGGACTTGTTCAAGGTAATGGTTTTTCAGAGAAATCCAGCAGTTCTCCAGTTTGGACTTTTATGCAAAAGCCAAACTTGATTTCACAGTTTTCCAGGAAGCAAAAATGTCTGAATTTGAAAAAAGAGTTTTAATAAAGTAATGGGAATATTTTCTTGTTGTGGTTGGATACCAAGTGGATGTAGAGATCTCCAGCTATTCTCTAGATGACAGTAACTGATGGAAAAAGGAAAGAATCCTGACTCTCTCTCATAATTTTCAGCTTAAAAATTCGTGCGTGCAGAAGAATGAAAAACAGGTTTTACCTTTCAGAAGTGCAATAACCTGCTAGAATCTCCTTGCTCTGAGAAACAAGAACAGAGAAAGAGGTCCTGTGGATGCAGATGAGATGAATATGTTTCAACTGTCCCTTATACAGAACTTAGATGGAAACACCAACATCATTTTCATAAAAGGTAACTTAGGTCTGTCATTCAATTAATACAAAATAATTTTGGAATTTTCAGGCCTTGTTTATTGCGTCTTTTTGGGGTTTGCTTTTTTTTTTTTTTGTGGAGGGTTGTTTGTTTGTTTTTGTTTGTCTGGGTTTTTTTGCTTCTGTTTTTGTTTGTGGTTTTGTTGGTGTTGCTGTTTGGGTTTTTTTTAGTAAGGACTCTGTTGAATTGGTGTATAGGAAGTCTGGCTTGTGCCTTCCATGATACAGCCATATTCCTGCCCCTTAGCTTGCAATATAAACCAGGATAAAGGAGAGTGAAAATAAGACAAGAAGCAGAAAGGAAAAAAAAAAAAAATATCTCTATTTCAGCTTAAATAACTATGATAATAAGTTTGATTTATGCTCTTGCTATGATTAGGAGTAGAGTAAGTATTTTTTAAAGGACAGTACTTAATTTCTTTTCATTCTCTTTGTTCATCTCTCTCTCTCTCTCCCAGAATAAGTAGGGAAATGCTGGTAGGGAATGGAGCACTGCAAATCCCAGGGTATAAATAGCTCTGCCAGAGCCTAACAATAACTCTCCTGGCACTGACACAGAGAAGAGCAAAGGCAAGAAAATACTGTAACAGTATTTGTCATGCTTGTCAGGGGGAACACTTTCCTACCTAAAATACTGTGAGCAGAAATGTGTATCAGATGATTAGGCCAATTTTCTTAAGCTTGATACAAACCATTTCATGGTGTCTGTTCACGCTAGAATGCTCTTCTCTCTTTTGACAGTCACGTTATTTCACACTTATCAAATAATATGTCCATAACTGTCACACAAATTCAACTGCAGTTTCTCTGATATGAGGCTCAAGATAGCAAATTAAAATTCTTAATGAGATAGTTTAGGTAAATGACACTTGATGTTTGTTTTGCTTCCTCCAGTGCTGTGGTTGAAATGCTGAACACAAAGAAGGGATTTGGGGGATGATTTGAGATTTTTGGAAGGTTTCCTTGATTGTGGTACCTCCATGACATGGGGAAAATCAGGTAGAGAGAGGGGAAAAAACCAAAGAGGGCAAACACAGACTGAAGATGATGCTCATAAAGCAAATTAGCAAGCAGGGAAACACAATATCTTCAATAATCAAGTAGATGAAAGGGTTGCAATGAACTACAGAAAAAAGCAGTAATAAGTGATTCAGATGTTTCATGTAGAGCAAAAATATATTTCTTTTTGATGAGATCAAAAGAAAAATAAGGAGTAAAGAAAGAAACCATAAAGATCTTAAAAAAGATTATCATCATCAACAACAACAAAGAACCCAACCCCAAACCCACTTCTAAAATAGGAGGCTTCTCTAGAGAGAACAGTGGAAGTGATGAACTTGTGAGACTGAATAACAAAAGGCAAATGACAGAAAAACCCTCATGAGGGTCAGAGTTCATTACAGCTTCTGCAGTTGCAGAAAGGAAAGACACGCAAGGGTTTGATCAATTAAGGGGATCAAAAGGGGATTCACTATCAGTGAGACTCAGAGCTTAGAAATAAGCAGAGAAAGGAGAATAAACAGATAGGAAAAGGATGAAAACACTGTAAAAGGATACATTTCAGAGGGGAGAAAGGGGCTGCTCTCTGTCCAGCAAAAATGAAAGTAATGTGAAGACTCATGAGTTATTGCTGAAGAAAAAGTGAATTTTCTTCCATGACCTACATATTATGAAGCATATACTTGATGCTATGCAAGTCCTTCAGTGGAAAACAAACACTAATCCATATCACACTGACATTTCAATGTTTTTTCATGAATGGCAGCACTCAAATTCAGAAAAAAGGTCTGTAGCATTTGTCTTCTACTCTTGAGGAAACCTCATGAAAGAACTTTGCTCTAAACTATAACATGCAAAAGTCTAATATCAGTAAAATATATGTGTATGTATCTAAGGAAACTTGTTACCTTTTGCTACAAGTTTTTGTGCAATTTCTTTGATAGATTACTTTGCCACTGTGTGTTGCTGTTAAGATGAGTCTGATGACAAGAAATGAGGTTTAAATGAGACTTAGTGAAGTTTCTTAAAGTGATTTTGTGAAGGGACGCCTATGCTTCTTCAATAAGAGCTGCCCCACCACCAACACCCACCACCTGCAAGAAAAAGTAAAAAGATTCTCAGAGAGTTGATAGCTAACAGACAATGTAAATGAAAATTTTAGTCTTGTGTTAAAAGGAAAATTGAACAAGCAAAGTGAATGGCACTTTCTTAATTAGATTTTAAAGATATTTATGACAGTGCCACTCAAGTCAGGATTTGCATTTCAATATCTTTCTGACCATTTTTTTTGTTTCATTCATAACACTAATGCATGGATAAAATGCTGCTTTGTATTCCAAAACCAATTCACTCTTTCAATTTTATTGCACATTCTAATGATTATCTTATTTATCTATATTTGTAGATAGGCCCTTTTTTGAATCTCTGCTGATTTAAAAGGAAAAATTACACTATAAAGTTCCTTTAGTCTAAAATTCCAGTCAACTTTAAAAGACTCCTCTAGTGTTCTTCCTACCTCTTAGCACAATAATACTATTTTTCAGACTGTGAAAAAGGTAGCAAGGTATCTCCAGTTTTAAATTCCTGTTACTAAAATAAGTTTTATTTCTCATCACTTTGCTGCCACTTAGCATTCAATCTGACAATCTGGTCACCTCACCTAATTTTGGATCACTGCAAACAACGTGCGGGTCTTTATGTAGGCCACGTGTCTTTATGTTACCAGCCTATACTTATCTGCTTCTTAACTTTGTTAGAGGTGTTTAGGATGAGAAGAGTTATGCTTGTTTCTCTTTTGATGGGAGTGACTAGCTCAGGTTAGCTCAGCTGTAGGCATTTACACTGTAGACATGTACATGTTGTTATCACCATCCTCAGAGTTTGCTAAAAAACCAAGGTGTTATAAGCCTTGAGGGCATCAAAAATCCTCACTGGCCCTGCCCAGCTCTGGGGTGGACCCTCATCGTTGCACCCTGCCCATGGACCAGGATTCCCATTTCAGCTCAGCCCAAGGCCATCAGTGCCTGCTTGAGTGGTGCAGCAGTTTCCAATTCCCTGTCTCTGTGTGTCTCTAGGCTACAGCCTTCCTTCCAGCTCTGTCTGTGCTCTCATTTCCTCCTGCTCCTGCCTGCACTCCCTGGGCGGACCCCGAACTTGACTTGACTGGGACCCTTTCCCAGGGCTGGGGCTATTGTGGAGCCTGTTACCAGCAGCCAGCTCTGCTCAGGTGCTGGGAGACATTTCTCTGTCAGTAAAGTCACTGTCAGTGCAGGAGGCACGCAGTTCTGCTGGACTCACCTTCACAATGAAGTGTCACCTCACTTAGAAAGCTGAACTTTCCTCTCCAGTATTCTCTAGTCTACCCTCACAGTCATCCATAGGTTAAAAATTTCCTCCTCTCAAGTAAACCCCACATATGTCACTGACATGGCCAGAAAATAGAGAGGTTTGCCTTCCTTGTTTGTATATGCTACTTCTGCATACTTTTAAAAAATTACTTATCCTTAATGATCATTCAATGACCTTTGAAATACAGTCTCTAACTACAGAACATCTACATCAATACTGTTTATGAGATGCTGTATCTTGCCCATATAAATGTACAGTTTCTTCTGTTCCAGTTATAGAAAATAAGAACAAAATCTCATTTCAGGTTATTTCAAGTGAATTTTCTTTTTGTCATCTAATTCATCCCCCTGCCACTGCACAATTGTTCTCCACAATGTATTTTCTAAGAGCTCTCTTGATGTATGGTGTCTTCTATTGTAACTTTTGTGCTACTATCATTCATTTCCTTTATTGCAGAAGACAGAGACATTTTATTGGCATGCTCCTTTCACTTGGTGTTTTATCTACTAACTTTTTCAAACACAAATCCTTCACAAACTTTTTCTGAAGTTTAAATAAGGATTTTGGTGTAGATTACTCTCTCACAGTTCATTTGGTTTGCCCCGTCCCTCAATTACCTGTTGCATTGTCTATTCTAAATTCCATTTCTACACCTTTTGCAGAATTGTGGTGCATTGAAGTGAATGTTAAAATCCCTGTGAATTTACTGATGATTTAATCTTGTTTGCCTTCAGTTCAACAAAGTATTTCTACATTAGCTTAAAATACTAAGCCCATGCTTAAATTTAGCAAAGTACAGTGTATTCTATGACTGAAGCTGCTGTGTGCTTAAGTAATTGTTTAAGCAAGAATCTGCATATGCTGCTCAACTTCCATCAAATCTCCTACTTCAAACTATTTGACAAAGAACAATGAGGAAATTATTTTTTGGCCATCTGTGCTATTGTTTAATAACACAGTTAATAAAATCTGTTTTATTTCTTTGCAACACTGATACATATTAATGGATACACTGTGAGGAATTTATTTAATGTTGTTCCGAGGCCTTTAGGAAGAAGCAACCTGAATCAAGTTTTACGAAGTCTAACTGTCCTGTTCACTGGACAACTCTACCTTGTAGAAAAATCTGTTCAGCATTCACATCTTACCTCCCTGAAGATTAAACTCAAGTCTGCTCAGCAGCATCCTCTCCCTCCAAACACGCAATCCTCAGTTACTCAACATCTCAGTGGTAACATCTTGTTGCCTTTTCCTCTTATGGCATATATATGCATATGTATACATGGCATACTACTTCATATATCCAGGAAGATCCAGGTGGTTTTGAGCGATGTGATGTGTGCACCTGGGTGCAGCATTTGAACAAAGCCCTTCCCAGCTCTTGGGCTCCTGGAGAGATTCATCAGCGTAGGATATTCTTACACAGTGCCCACAGTGCTCAGCTGAGATGTAATTACCTATGGAGTGAGTTCATCTCAAGCAAGAACAAGGCAGCAATGGACCTCAGGAACTCCAGCCACTGTCCCTCATTCTCTGTGCTATGTTTTCTTGCAGATTTTTGTGTAAAAAAACCCCAGAAGTGAGTGCTAGAACTTCAGGTAGTATTTGACATCTATCAAAAAAATGACTTAAAACTATTAAGACTTATTCTATCCAATAATTTTCATGGGTCATGAAGGGCAAGGGGTTTTGATGATACATGAGTGGCAAAAGGAATACTGATGGGGTTTTTTTCCCCTCTAGTTTCTGGAGTACAGTAGGTAGATCACTGCTGTGAATGAGGTGGTACAAAACCATGTTTGTTGCCTTTGGCTTGATCTTTTATTTTTTACTAACTATATAATTCAATGTAATAATTCTAACAAGCCTCAAAGTATCTTTGAAGAAGGCACTTATCTCATAAACTTAGTTCAACATCTATTATTACTTCTTGTGGCACAATGAGGTCCAAGATATGTTAAGCAAGACAATTACAAAGACAAGTTAAACAAAGAAAGCTTTATCCTTGAGCATAAAATTCTACATCTTTTTATTGGTCTAAGAGTATATTGCCATACATTATGGTTTTCTTTAAGGGCTCTAACCCCTTATTTTAAGAAGCAATATAAATAAAGAGAATATAAAGCTGTTTGCAGTCTGAAGTCATTCAGTTACACATTGTACTTTCTCAGAACAACTGAAAGTGCTTTTGGCACTACATGACAGATATAAATATTATATATGCCCTCCCTCCTCACTGCAGTTAAGAATGATGACATGATATTTTGAAACAGAAACATCTGCATACTGGTAGTTGTTTTTGGACTGTTGAATCTTACATTAAATTTTTAATTCATAGTTCTGCAAACAGCCTCCATCTCTCAATTTTATCTGGTTTCTTTTTCAAAATACTTATAAAATCTGTGACAATAGCAATGGCAACGTGAAAGACTAGGAAACGTTTTTCTATTTTATTCACTACCATGGCCCTGTCTAAGCATTTTTATTTTATTCTTCACAAGGTAAATAACCTTACACATATCCTTTATCCATTGCAATGGAAAAGAAAATAGATTACATGAACAATCTTCAACTGTAAACCAGGTTTTGTTCAGTATTCAGTAGTGGTTTGCAGTAATCCTTCCTTCATATTATAGTGCACTGCATGCTCACAGACATTTACCTCAATTTCATCTTGCGATTAATTAAAACATACTTTCTGTAACATTTCCAAAGAAGGCTAAAACTAGTTGCCATTTACCCATTTCCAAGATTAAACTCTCTCTTAAACTTTTTACTGATACCCAGAGGGAATTCCTAACCAAGGTCTTGGACTTAAGACTCTGTAGACATAAA
Source organism: Cettia cetti (assembly GCA_013401135.1). Taxonomy (NCBI): domain Eukaryota; kingdom Metazoa; phylum Chordata; class Aves; order Passeriformes; family Sylviidae; genus Cettia; species Cettia cetti. The sequence continues at coordinate 51,348 of VZUI01039335.1, forward strand.
AAGGAACCTGAAACTCAGTTAGGATTAGAGAATAGGAAACTTTCAACCCAAAGAGCATTCAAGTGATAGGCCAGGTAGATGGACCTGCTAATCAATTTACCTGTCATCCAGATCTTCACCCTCACTGTGAAAGCTTTGACTGTCCTGCTGAATCTCATGGATCTGTCTAGTTTTAATTTCAGAACTTTGGACCACTACTCACCTATCAAACATAAAAATACCAAAACATTAAGCATAAAAAAAGGTTATCTGCTTCCAACAACTAGCTCTGCTGGAGCAGATCAAAATTTAGAGGAGTAGGACACCCATATATAGATGTTACACAGCTATCCAGACGTCCAAGAATGCAGATAGTTTAAGCCTTCCTAAAGCTTCTTCTCTACATCCCTGAGACACAATGTGTCTTCACACAGCTTTTGCAAGTGTTTAGCAACTGAAATGCCAATGTCTAACAATGCAGTGTGGCAAAAAATATCTGAGGTCAATTTGGTCTCCAAAGCGAACAGATTGCCTGAAATTAGATATAAAAGACCAAGTATTATTCTCATACAAATTGTTCCTGTGTGTCCAGGCAGAGACTGCATTGACAGGCTCAGCCAAGCTCTAAGGTTCACATATTAATGGGATTGAAACCTGCTTCTGACTCCTCCATGCCATGGCAATAACACAGATTTATCAAGCTTGACATGTAGACATTGTCCTTGTAATCATTTGCTAACATCTTAGTTTGAAAAATTGCCACTAATGGAATAATACCTTAAAGTGTTCACATAATTTATACTTAATTTTCTTGATTAAGAGATATAACTTTTTCACATTTAAGCTGTGTTAAAGAGAGTAATGTAGATTTTTTTAATATTTTCTATCTTCCAAATACAAACACTTGCCATGGATTAAATTAACTATGTACTCAAAAATATTTTCTGAAGTAAAAGTGGCACATTTACTTTTTTAGTTCCACCTGCTGGTTCTAAACATTCAAATATATTTCTCAGAATTTAGTTCACGGTTATTGTTTCAGTTTGGCATGGTTTGGCCAATTTTTTTTCAAAAATCAGTATGTCATCACCATTTAAAAGCACTGATAGATATTAAACACTTCCTCTCTGAAGACCTCAAATATTTTGGCAATATAAAAGAGGGAGGAAAGAGAGGCCTTCAATAATTATCAGGCAATACGGGCTTAGTATAATCTATTTAGTATCATAACTCCAGTTAAAGCATTTCTCAGCACCATTTTCTTGATTATTACAACCTCTCTGTAAATACCAGCATGGTTTTCTAACCCAGCCCCCTGTTGCCACAACACAGTCCTGGCATTTGGAGCTACTCAGCATTCTTGAAATCACCAGAATTTCTAAATGACCCAACAGCTCCACTAGAGCACAGCTGAACGAACTGAAGCATATGAGAAAACAAGATGTATTCTTGTATAATTTTTTTTGCAATTCCCAGTTGCTTTTCTGCCCACAGTCTGATTATGTTTCCATTGACCGTGAAACTGAACTGAGACATTTGTGTTTAGTCTTGGTCTTGTGCTAAGATAAGCTTATTGATGTACTTTGCAAGATTTTCAGGATAAATCTCTAAACTGTCAAAGTATGATATCCAATAGAATATAGCTGTAAAAAAACCTGGAATTTTTTGCTAATTTTCAAAAATTCAAATATAATCCAAATATTTCAGGTATCATAAATAACTTTTTGTAATGGATTTAATTTTATTATAATCTCTATTTCAAGTCACATAATGTATTTTCTGCCACTAAAGAATGCACCAGATTACTAATCTATTCCTTACTCAAGACATAAAATTAGAGAATGAAAATCAAAATAATGTATGAAGTTCCAAAATTTTCCTTCAAAGTTTAAAAGTGACCAGTGTAAACAGGACTCCAAAAATTTTTTTTACATGTTTTCTGTATTTATTTTGAAAAAATTCAGCTATATAAAACCTCAGCTTCAGCATGACATAATAGCTACTTTTTTTTTTGTCTCCCTTATTTCCTTGATTCTACCTTTGGTCTTCTTATTCTGATCAGCTCTGTTAGGATAAAAGTTTCCATATGTGATTTAGGTTTTTAGTGAATTTCCAGCTTTAAGGCAAAACTTCCCTCTGACAGCATAATTCAAATTGTATTCACTTCTGTGAAACATGTATTTCTCCTCATACTTGCACATAAGCTCATGCCTTCACAGCATACATACAAACAGTCCCTCACTCATGAAACTGATTTTCTCTGGAAAAAAAAAAAAAAAAAAGGTAAGTTTTATTTAATCTCTAGCTTTCTTGTAAGTTGCTTTTTGAAAACTGACCTGAATGTTCAAGACCTTCAGTTGTTTCTGAATCATAAAGTTATGTGGTCTTAGAGCCCCTGGCTACAGCTGAAAATTGGTTTCAGTAAAAATTACATTGTTTTTCAGAGTCAAAAATTATTGTCAACTAAAAATACTACAAGCAATCCACCATTCAGTACTTTGGAGCTATCAGTATCATCCTTAATAATGGAAGTCATAACATTAAACTTTTATATAATATTTATGAATTGAAATTATGTTTGAGTCGGACAATATGAAATAATGTTTGAAATCAGACAATAAAAATATGGTATCATATAGAACACCTGATACAGATATAGATACTAAAAAATAATTGTTTTAGCTTCTAATTTAGATATGCTGCATAAAACAGAGAGGGATATCCTACAGCGCAGAAAATTCCATTTTTATATCAAAGCCTTAAAGCTCACAGTCTACCTACAGTACCCAGGAATTTAATTTCTCTGTAAAACAACTTAACCATGTCTGAGACAAAAAGGTAACAGCTCATCAAAAGCAAACAGCAATGTAGTTGCAACAAATTCCCATTTGCTAGACGGGGATAATTTGAGAGATTAAATAGAGAAAGTGCATGAAAGTGCCTCCATGACCAGCTGTGGGATAAAGTGGACTTAGACCCTGATGGAACTAAAGGATTTGCAGTTCTAAGATACCATGGTCATGAAGAACTAATGAGTCCTAATTTTAATGTTTCCCAGAGCATACTAGAATTAGAGAAAAGCACTTTCAAAAGAAATTCCAGGGCTTTGAGACACCATTTTCTGAGAAGAAATAATTCTTCACTCACGTAGATTTCCTTACTCACACTTTCTTGTCTACTTTTTCAGTCATACAATTTCATAGTGCTAAAGTCAAAATCCTAATGAAACCATTTACACTTTGTTATTATCTCTCTCTAATTAACTTTGTGCTTATGTATCATGGTACTGTTTTAGCAGCTTCAACAAGTGATTAAATAACAATGTTGGTTTTTGGAAGATAATAAAGTATTTGGAGCTTGGCATTGGGTAGGGATTGGAGGGGCCCTTCGTAAAAAAAAAAAAAAACCAAAACAACAACAACAACAACAACAAAAAACCCCCAAACCAAACCAAAAAACCTCCTGTTAATCGACTAATACCTTCCAAAATTTCAATTCTGTAGAAAGCTTGAGTAGATAATTCAAAGTGGAATTATCAACAACACAGTAATCAAGACATGGGTTTTGAGTCTAAGCTATAAAGCTTTGTGGCTAAGTAGTTTTGCTGTCAAGGTTATGAACTAATGCTAAGGTAACTATAAGCTTTTAGGACTCAGATTCAGTCTTTATTTGTCACCAGACAGGACCATACAGAAAGATTTACAGACTGAAAAACTGCCTGTAAAAATCCTACAGCACTGAAGAGAGCCCAGGTAATATAATTAAGTTAATCTTGAAGATTCAATGGAGTCTTGAAGACTCTACTCTTCTCACTGAACAAGTGAGATGATTGCTAACCTTGCTTCTATGATATAATACCATTTAAAAATTAATGTTCAACAGACAGGTAACAGGTTGTACACGAAAAAATAGCACACACCTAATAATGACAAAATTGTCTTAAGGATGACTAATATTTCCTAATACTAAAAAGGTCACCCTTTTTTATTGCATTAATGCTAATCCTAAGTCCTAAATTATCATTATCTTTATTGAGGCTTTATAGTCTTGTTGACTTTTAACATTGTGAGTGAATCATGATTTCTAACTTCCTCTTTGTACTGTGAATGCTAGAAACCTATTTTGCTTTAAATTGTCAGTCTTGAAGAGGTCTGAGTAATTGAGTCTCAGAAATGTTCACCTTAGAGTCCCACAACCATGAGACCTGAAAATTCTCCTGAATATGAGTGAACTGCATCTGAAAAATTTTCAATAAATTTGGGGGTAAAACTTTGAATAAATGTGAAAAATGTCACAATTCTATACTATTTCACCTAATTTGCTTTTCTACTAGGTCATTGAAAGAGCTGCGATAAAAAACTATAGGTGAAATGTAGTCTCTTTCAGTTTTGAAAAGCTTTCATACAAATCCACTACAAAATTTCTGTACTTACACAACAAGTAAAAAATTATAGAAATCTGTTTGGTGTTTCACTGTGAGTTTTTTTCCTCCTTACTTTTAGTTTTAGGAAACTATAGATGCCTTAAGAAATGGTACTTGAAAAATTCAAGTTTTACATATCTTGTGATATTTTGTGACTACATAAAATGGTATGAAAGCAACAGAAAGACCACTCTTTGTACTGAGATGTGAGCTTTTCTCAGACTGAGAATGGTTTCACTGATTATTGAGTAATTCTGCTTGTGTTTTCTGTCCAAAGTACTGATCAGAACTTAAATTTACAAGCAACTACACGGTACAGAGTGCACATCATCCACAGATGCACATTGGGCTCCATCACAGTATGCCCAACTGCACCTAGCCTGCAACCATTCACTATTTTCTTCTACGTTTACTTCTTCTGCCTTTCATGGCAGGGTCTTTTCATGCCATCTTTTCACCTCATTATTGACAGTCAAGTTTCCAGGGAATTTCTATAATAAGCAGATAGTTTGCTGTATTTTCCAGGAGTAATAAGATGATGTTAGATGCTGTGGCACACAGAATACTCCATGTGGGTTGTGCATGAATTAACCACTTCCCTTGAAGAACATTGCCTAAGACAACATATGCCATTTGAATACGATTTTAAAATTAGGATGAATCAGCGCTATGTTCTGAATGTAACATGCAAAATGCTGCAGGCTCAAATCCAACATTGAACTAAAGATATTTTTGGAACTGTAAAGCTCCAGATATTGTTAAAGAGTCACATTTAATGTTACTTGGAATGCTGAAATTAATTTTTGAAAGTTGCAGTGCATTTTTACCTAGTGTTTTATTTGGTTGTTTTGACTACTGCTAAATTTGTAAATAAATTAAAATATATCAGACAGTTGCTCTAACTCAGATATCTTTTTCTATTTAAGTGTTAGATGTGGAGTATACAGAAAAACGATATTAAAGTTTTTCTTTCGTACATGTCACAAGTGCATGACAAAATATCTGACAGCAAATCATTAAAGCTGAAGTTTAAATAGCACTGAATTACCTACTTTAAATGCCTTTGCCATTATACAATCACTGAAACCTGTCAACTTCTCCATGTTCACTGAAAATATTACTAATTTAGGTCAAGATATTTTGAATTCAATAGACCAGTATGTTATGGTTTCTATTTTTATATTAAGAAAAAGAACTCTGATATGATCACTGAAAGTCTGTGTGTATAATGCCACTGTCAAGGGACATTTACCATGGTCTTTCACTGGGGGAACAGCCCTCCAAGGCAAAAATGTTCCTGTATCAATTTTACTAGAAATAAAGAAAAAGTCTACTCTTTCTAGCTAGAAATCTAGAACTTTTGTGACAACAGGGAAGTTTTACTCCTTTAGATATCTATTTTTTCTGTTTTATCCTTTCTCATCTGTTATTTTCTGAGAAAAGATACAAGGTTGTTGTGATAAGATTTGACAAAAAAAGATGTTTCTTTGTAAGGAAACAAAATGTTTCCTTGACAGCAGTGAAAGTCACATGGTAGTATCTCTCCTTTGAAGATGTGCAAAAGAAGAAATTTCTGGATCAAGCTTCTATTAAATTTACCTTCCTTTGTACTGTTAAGCAATGAAAGCAAGTATAACTGTTGGTATTCTTAGGATCAATGTGAGTCTTTACTAATCTGTAAAAACATCTTCTAAGTCCTTTGTTCCCCACAGAGAAGGCAAATACACTGTAAATTGAAAAAGCTCCTCAGGAAAGCAAGCAAAAAGAATAGGAAAAGTTAGGCAAGGGTATGGGTTCTGTGTATGACAAGCACATCCCACACCTTACAAATGAAGCTGCTGTAGCATTTGTTCATCCTATGGTAAAGAACACATTGAAAAATTTCCTCTGTTAGTACTAAGAAAGTCATTTCCTTGCTTACTATTTAGTAATTACTAAGTACTAATTTCCTTAGTACTAAGAAAGAAATAAAAAAAGCTTATGAGGCTTTAGAGAATGAATGATTTGAAATTTCTTGTTTATATTAAAAAAGTGGAAGCAAAATTAAGACACATCTTTAAAATACCAAGAACATACGAAAAACTTTAATACTTTCTAATTCAGAGAAAACAGAACTGTTCATTTGCTTTGTGGATGTCTGGATAATTATATTTCTTAGATGCACTAAGAGGCCCAAACAAGGAAGGACAGGCATTTCCAAACAAGTCTTTTGGCACCACATAACACTCCCAAAACTCCCTTACATACTCATTAATGCATTTCTGCTTGCTAGAGACAACACTAGAGTCACCTACCATCACACTGAGAACTTGACTGTAGAAAAGACATTTCAAGTTGGTTCTAGATTTTTATAGACGTTTTAGAGCTTCTGTTATTTGCCTAAACTCCAACTCCTTGTTTTTTCTCTCAGTACAATATTGTGCTCACAAGACAGTGTTATAAGCATATGAATTCATTTTACAGTTTTTAACTATTAACACTAAATGTGATATCACAAAAAAATAAGCTAAGAATGGCAACCATAAATAATTCAAGCCTCCTTATTTATAAGGCAACCCCCACTACCCTTTAAGGCATGCATAATGGGCTTTCGAGAGGTAAGAAAAAGTGGAAGGTATTCCTCATATTTAATTTCTTCAGAAAGAGGTCTTATTTTAACTCAATTTCACAAGAAAGGTTGCACTTGTCCAAACCAGAAGTTGTTACAAAATGACCCTTCTGAGCAGATTTTTCAAGCTTTTTCCTCTCTTTGTTATGACTCTGATGTCTTTAGTCAAACTAAATCTGGAGGAACCTCTTAAAAAGCCCCAAAACACTATTCTGTAAATTTATCCTATAGATTCAGTCTGAAAACGACAAACCAAAATATTTCTCTCTCATTTACTTTTTGTTTATTTTTAGCCTTCAATTTTTACAGCTGAAAATGTAGAAAAAGGTTAAATTCTTGACTAGGAAGGGCCTATAACCCCTAGCCATAGAACAAAATATGTCTCATGAAATACTGTTGGATGCTGGAGAACATTTCAATAGCCATCAATCAGAATAGCTAAGAATTCTGTGATATTACAAAAAGAATCCCTCATTGGTGAATTTGACTAAAATAATTTCAGTAACTGAGGTAGATCACAACATTCAAGAAAGTAAATATAAACACAAATTGAAATGTATCTTGTTCATTAAGTGAAGCAAAGTGGGAAATTTCAATATAAAGCTTTTAATTGAATTTCTACTGTCTTTAAAAGTCATTATATTTGCACAATAAGCTAGTTTGGTGCTGCAGTCTAGTCTGCTTCAATTGAACTTGCAATAGAAAATCTCCTTTCTTTTATTTACTGAATGACATATTCCACTGAATATTTCTTTGAAACAGAAAAGGTGAAGTGCTGCAAGTAAAGTCACTGTAGCATTTATCAAAAACATGAGTATATTTTTATCAGTAGTACCAAAATACTGTGAAGATATTTATTTATAATGCAGATTGTATTGCATTATATTTCTCAATGTTTATTACACAGCATTACAATCTATTTCCTCCTTATCAAATCAAAATTTTGCACACAGTGAAATCCGAAAGATTCAGTTTCATTCAACTATAGATTTGCTCTGTAACTGATTAATCCTCCCTTTATAATTAAGTTGTCATAGCAATGCAGATTTAACAGTACTGATTCATACACCAGTAATATGTTAGAGACAGGGCTCCTGGTAGTTTTTTAGTACTCAGTTCTGCTAAATTATAAAGTTAGCGAAAACAAAAGTACTGGTCAACTTGCTCAAGCAGAAGAACATGTGATCAGACTTAAAACAGGCCAAAGTAACATCTGATGTACATCACAGAAAGCAATAAAAAATTTTGGGTGGCTCAGCTCAAGAAAGTAAATGCAGATCCTACATCTGTTTTATTTTCAATATAAATGCTTAATAATTAAAAAAATTACCCAAAGCTTTAAAAAACCTAGGTAATTACACCCTACTAGGAAGAAAGAAAATGTGGGTTTTTTTTCGGAAGGTGTTGCTTTCATATATTGGTATTTCTATGGTAAACCAGGCAGCTGTGCAGAAAAAGTATTAATAATAGGAAATCACTGTACTTTTTCACATCTTCCTCTCTGTATTTTTAACAGATAAATTAAATTACAGATATTTTTAAGGTTTCAAAATAACAGGAAATCATCCTTCAAGGACTAGGACTATATATCTTGGCTGTTTCCAAGGCAATTATAGCAAGTTGGAGTCAGTGATCCTTGTAGGTTCCTTCCAACTCAGCTTGTTCTGTAACTCTGTAATTCTGTGAAATATCAGCATGCACAAGTCTGTGAGAGCAAAAAAAAATTGTCTGATATTTCATTCATTTTTTAAAATTCAGAATGTGAAGAATTATGTGCATTATTTTCTAGCATGACGTAAAATGAGAGTTAAAGCAACATGAAGAAAAAATGGTGTTAGCTTATTTCTGTGGCTGAGAAAAATGAAGAAAAGAGAAACAAAACCAAGAGATTATTTTCCTCATGACTCTCTAGAAAGTACAGGGGTTAAATTCTGAAGACTTGTTTGAGAAGATCATTGCATAGCATGCATCCTCTAAAAGCTCCTTCAAAGGACTGATGAAGGGGAAAGTACATTGTGAATGCAATAACTGACCTAACTAATATAACTTAATGAAGATGTGTATTGATTTGGTTATGAGGAACTCTTAGCCTCTAAATATATAAATGCAAAATGGCAATTGTTCACTCTGAAGTTTCTGACCTTCCCTGAATGATGTGAGAAACAGGCCTGCTTAAGTCAGACTAGAATCTTGCAAGCAAGATATGCAACTACCAAAAATTCAATGTACACTGTATCTGCCTGTTTCATATATATATAAAAGAGTCAAAAATTAAACAAAAAAAGAAAAAGGGGGTCTGGACTGAACCACATTAGAAGTCTAATAATGGCAAAGATGAATTTACTAAGGGAACTGTGGGGTGATGGGTTAAAGAGGGACCAAATAACTAAGCAGAATTTAGCTTTCCTCTCAATTCTTGGTTTATGCATTTTTCCTGAGGATCAAATGTTTATGCATTTTCCTGAGGATCAATCCTACAATTTGAGTGTCTAGAAAACATAGTGGAATATGCAAGTTGCCACTAACATGCAAACTGAGACTTCCCAGAAAATAAATATAGTAAGAAATCTCATGATATATGAATTAATAAGTGCATACACACAATATATGTACCATTGCCTTGCACTTTAATCAATAAATACATACATCACATTTTCCTTTACAGTTGTAAGCTTTCTCTTCTAAGCTGTTGTTGCTTTGTTCTTCAGAACAAAGATGTGCTCATCTTTGAAATTAATAGGAATTACATGTTTGAAGAAATGAACACTCCTAGTTGGACAATTGGGTTAGGGTCCATTACCAGAGAAGTGCAGAAGATGCTAAACATGAGAGAAATAGCCCTCACACAGAGAGAAATACCTGGCTATTGTCTACTCTCACTACAATGTAGACTGACAAGGCAGAATATCAAAAATCCTTTGTGCTTGTTTTGTCTGGAATAGAGCAAATTTTCTTCACGGTAGCTACTATGGGGGTATGTTTCACATTTATGCTGAAAATAATGTTGATAACAGGGATGTTTTATTTATTACTGAGCAGGCAAAGCTCTTCTGCCTCTCCCCCCACCCCACCAGAGTGCAGTCTTAGTGTGCACAAGGAGCACTTGGTGGGAGCACTGCTGGGACAGACCCCAACTGATCCAGGGCATATCCTAGACCAAATAACATCATGTCCAGCATATAGAGCTGCAGAAATAAGAAGGAAGGGGTAATATTCAGTGATAACATTTGTTTTCCCAAGTCACCACTATGTGTGATGAAGGCCAGCCATCCTGGAGATGGCTGAACACCTGCCTGTGAATGGGGAATAATGAAGGAATTCCTTGTTTTGCTCTGCTGACACGTGGCTTTTGCTTTATCTATTAAACTGTCTTCATCTCAACTAATGCATCTCCTCACTTCTACCCTTCCAGTTCTCTCCCCCATCCCAGAAAGAGCCACAGAGTGGCTCTGCCAGGCCTAGTTGCTGCCTGGAATTAAACCACACCAACCTTCTGTACAAAAGCCAGCCCACTGTAGTGAAAATGTTATTGCCAGGTTCTAAGTGGGCTTCATCCTTTGAATGCCTTGGAGAAAGGAAGAATCACATTCTACATTGCTGTTGCTCATCAAGTAAATACTGTAGACTAGTCTCTCATTGTTGCTCACATTCATCTCCCATCACATTCCCCTCCAGTGAATAATAAAGATGACCCTTTCCTCAGACAAGGGTTATATCATCTTGCAAAGGTGTACGTTTGAGAAAAACAGCTTCTCTCATTATGATACAGAATAACTTCATCCAACACCAGATACAAAATGGTTCTATATCTGACTGCTTGGTTCTTCCTTATGATTAATTATCAAATGCAAGAACATAAAGGCACAGTAATGGTAAATAAATATTATATGTAATATTTTCCCTTTTCCAAGTTTAAAATCCAAGATAGGTAGAGAGTTGGCCTACAGATGACCAAGAAGATAGAGTTTCCAAATACTTTAGGTTTGCATAGTAACTATTAAACAAGTCCTTCTCAAAACACTTAAATAAAAAAAAAAAAATCTAAGCCAAAGCTTGATCATTATTTTGTAACTGTAACACAAGTCACCACTTCCAATGTCAACTGAGATGGGACAAATCTGTGTTTAACTTCATTCAGCACAGAAATTTTTATAGAAAAGGATATATGCTTTGGTTAATGTGGAAGATGCTACCAGAAACAGTGAGCTGTTAGTTAAAAAAGAGCGAATCAGTGATAAATGCTTTTTTCCTCGGCCTACAAAGTAGAATTATGTCATTCATAAAGAGCATGAAAAGGGACTCTATAATACTATATTCATTTATTGGATAATCATGACTTTGACTCAGTGATTCTTCTATGTTTTGCTATCTGAATAATAAAAATGGCCAGGCTGGCATCATACTTGTGCTGTTATTCAGCAGACCATCCTGTTACTTGTGCATTTTTAGAACAATGTAAGAGTCAACCTTGACTGCTTCATTCTGTTGCACAGCCTCTCTCTCATGAAGGTTTAAAAAAGGGTATTCTCAGATACCATAGATCTCAGTATTGCATTCATATTTAACATTAATACATAACAACCAAATAATGTCAAACAGTGAAACGGTGAATAGGAATGTAACAGCAAAGACAAAAGTGAAAGAGAAGGAAAAAGGCTAGATATTTTAAACAACTTTTTTGTTACTATAGCCCCAGGCTTCCTCCTGATTCTTTTCAAGCTGCAATAAAAATTATATTAAATATTTAAAATGTGAACAGGCAAGTTTACTTACTGTTTCCTGGATGCCAGCGCACTGCATTTAAATACGCATTGCAGTAATGGAAGAGAAATTCATGCTTAGATCGAGTAACTTTTCCTTGCAGTAAAGGTAGCAGATCATGTCCATCAATAATCCTGAGTTAGAAAGCATTTCAAAATCAGAAAATAACTCAAACCTCACTTTCCTGAGAAGATATTATTACTCTGTTCATTGACTGCTTAAAAAAACCCCACCAAATCTGAATGGCCACCGCCAATTGGCCAATTTGGAGAAAAACCTTCAGGAGCTTTTCCCTTTGATTTTTACTTACCAAAGGAAAAAAATTTACATTTTGCCATTATGAATAGTTCCCTCAACTCTTTTTTTTTTCATTTCTGAGAAAGTGAACAGACGTAAGAGAATAAATTGCTACAACACAGTCCTTCACATATACCTGTTCAGGTTTTTAGGAGTAGTCTGGCCAAAGTGACCCTAAAATTTGAGAAAATATGTTTTTCTGTGCCAGCATCCCCAGAGGTAGTGGTAATATCTCTGTCCAGCATACTATGTATGCCAGAATTTAAGACAGAAGTGGTAATTTCAAATTTGAAATTTAACTGTTTAAATATTCATTTATCAACTACAAACACACACATACACATAAATATATATAAATTCTCTAAATGATGCTGGACAATTTGATCATGTTTTGAAGGAAACAATTTACCTAAAAATTGAATTATAAAATAAGCAAGACTTTTAACTGTTTCCTTAAATTAAACCTTTGAATTGCTGACATCAACTGGCAGGGGAGAAATCACAAGTCTGCATTTTTGACCTGGTATGAATTACAAATTTTTCAATAAGTTTTATAGGAAATTGCATTTTGCTGATATACACATTATCAAGTATTTCTTTCTCAAGCATTTATGAGCAACATCTTATAAAAATTGTTTGAAACTTATAAGAAGATTTAAAAGGTCTGTGTTGATTTTCAGTACCTTTACATACATGATAATTTCATTATGATTATATAAAACATTTTTCACGTTAGTATAACTACTACAAGACAGGTACTAAGTTTACTTTTTTAAGTCGCATGTGATGATTGAATTCCTGTCAGCAACTGTATGCAACAAAGCCATTCAGAGTAGCACTTTTCTCAAAGGATGGGCAGGAAAACTTCCTGGAATTCTGAAAGCTGTCTTGTCTGATAACTGCCATCGGGGTGAATCCCTGTCTGTGGAGGTCTGTTGAAACAGAGTCTTTCCCAGTTTTTGTTTTTCATATTTTCTAGCCCAGTAACAGGCTCTTGTCTTGCAAGCTTGCTCATTAACAGATGCATGTCTATTGAACACTTTCTGTTGTAGAGCCTGTTGATGGGGAAAAAAGCTTCTCCAGAAAAATGTCTCCAGTACTCTAGCATTGCTACAGCTGCTGAATACAGAGGAATATACAAGACTTTTCTTTCCAGTTACTAATTTCTCTTCTTTAACTAGGAGCATCTCTTCTGTTCCTTTTTAACCTGCTCCCTCACAGTGACAAAGTATTAATTATATTATTTTTTCTTATTTCTCAGAAAGAATTCAGTGGAGCCCAGCTGCTGGAACAAAAATACATCAAGCTAGTCCATGATCTAAGATGAAGCAGTACTTATGGTGTCAGTCTAACACAGAAGAATCACAGTGGAGGAACCTACAAGTACAAGTTACACAAGTAAATTTGAATTTCTATAAAGGAGATCAAAAAAAACCATCAGTAATTAGTATTCATTCAAGCAATATGAAAACAAAATGCATAAGATCTTCCATGTAAAGAACAATCAAAATTTGTGAGGTTCAACAGAATTACTGCCTGCAGAGCATCTCTCAGGACCAACCTGACTAATTTTTCGTGTCTTAGACTTCCCCTGCCAGTTCCTTCAAACACTCCATGAACATTCCTTAGCAGAGTGACTCTGCTCACCACTGGGCTTTCCCATGGGATTCTTGATGCTTTGTGCTCAAAAGTGGTTTGTGAGTCATAAGTGTGTTCAAAGCATATGCATATCAACAGGTTTCTCCACTTGATTTGGATAGCAACAGCATTTAGAGAGAGGCACCTTGCCACTGAGACTCTGTATCTCTCAAATAAGATAAAGCTGGGAATGTAGCAGTGTCAGGAAAGCATCTTATGAATTGTGGCAGTCCAATGGCTTTTCTAATCAGGCTGGAAAACTCTGTACGGGATTATTTTGACTAACTAGGTACAGAGAGAAAAAAAAAAACCAAAAAACCCCAAAAAAACAACCAAACAAACAAAACAAAACAAAACAAAACAAAAACAAACAAACAACCAAAAAAAAACCCAAACAAAACAAACAAAACCAAACAAAACTGTGAGGAAAGCCTAGCTGGCATTTTGATGTGCTTTGTGATATTGAGCAGGTCAAGGCTAAGATCATGAAGCTTAAAGTAATTTACACTTAAAGTTTCTTTTTCCACCAAATTCACTCATGCAGAACAGAACCTTTCTTGATACATTCATTTTTGCTTTTAGTAAGTAATTCCAAGTTTGATTTGAAAGCATGTTGCTCTGATGGTATTCTGCTATATTTTTGGTGCTTGTTCTCTGAGTTAAGCTGTATTTACATACATTTCTGTAAAAGATTATTAGCATGTCAATATAAAAAGCGACAACATAATATTTCAAGTACAAAACCTAGTTTCTTACATTCTCACCTCAGTCTTAATAGATATCACTAGAATTATAAAACAAGCATGACACTTTCTCTAAAACAGAGACAACTACAGAACATACCTGTCAGAGGGTAACTGTGCATCTGCAAGTTTAACTATGGTAGGAAATATATCCATATTGCTTGTTGGCTCATCAATATAGGCACCAGCCTGTACCACTCCAGGCCAACGGAGGAGACCTGGCACACGAATACCTCCTTCCCAGTTTGTTGATTTTCCACCTGAAAAAATGATTTTTGTTTGCTGAGAAATCAATTTCTTCTAAGACAATGCTGCCCTGTAAGATTCAATGTCCAAATATTAAATATTCTGTCTAGCTAGAATCTTTCCATTAGACATATTTTTGCTATTTTGAATTTTCTAGATTTTCTACCTTCTTTAGTACTTTCTCACTGTAAATTTACTAATATGTAGTATTAGTATTAGCTTATAAAGTGCATTTAAATTACACACACCAAAAAAAAGGTAGTTGTAGGAGATTAAAAAGCACTTCACTGGAATCTTCACACAGGAATTGGTCTAGATAGTGTGCCCCATAGGTATGTGAACCTATAACCAAAAAACAGGAATCCAAAAAAATGAGTTATATCTAGATGTCTCAGGTATGAACCCAGAAAAGGCACATGATATTTTATTAAAGATGGTGCTTAATGGCTTTATATAGAATAAAGTACTAATTTAAATATGTTACTGAATTCTCTAATTCGAAAGCATTAAAAAGAAATTTACTTCAGTGATGATAACTTTCAGGATGCTGTGAAGAACTTTTTGAATTCTAAACCGACGCTCTTGCTTCAAATGCATCATCTACTGATTGCATTCAACAGTGACTTGCACTCATTTACTGTTTCTATAAGATCCATCCGTGCCCAGTCCTCCCAACACCTTTTGCAGAAGGCCAGTGGGTTTATTCTATGACAGTATGTTCACCATTACTAAATAAATAGTTTACATGACTCTATATTAAGAGGCATCACAAATGCTATTACTATTGTCCTGCAGTTGTGACTATATAGAGCACTTCAGGGTGACCTTCAAAATGTATATATCACTTGAAAAAGAAACCTCCGTTAAACAGATGTTTTTTGAATGGGTTAAACATGTTCAGGACCATTTGGAAATAAATTGAGATTATTTTATACAATTAAAATGTCTGGAAAAACAGGAATATATGGGTTGGACTTCTGCCATTAAATGAATCAAATAGCAATTCATGGTTCAGTCAAAACTACTACAGGAATTTTTTTCTTCCTCTACCTTTCTTTTTAAAGTAAAAAAAAAAAAAAAAATACAACAAAGTATTTCAACAGTTCTGTTTCATCAGCATCTTAAACACCCCAAACACCTCGTAGATGTCAATACCTTTGGTATTGACCCCAGGCCTTGTTATACATACTGTCTATTTTACTGACTTCTAAATGATCTTTTCCATTTTAGCAAAGGAGGTTCAGAATACACCTGGTTTTCTACAGGATTTTAACTGTTTGTAAAGGTAAGTAGTAACTTCAAGACAGACAACTCTTTTTAGTATAAATTTACCTTTTTCTTTTCTTGTGACTTGTGACTGAAAGACTCAGATCTTTGAAAGATCTTCGACAATGATTCTTTGTTATCAGATTTTTGCTTCATTTTTTTCATGGGCTTTATCAGAATTCATAATATTGAATAGTCAGCGACACATCTAGTCTGACATCAGAAAAGTTAGACATTCTAATATTCAGCCTTATGTCAAGTGACAATATTTGCTTAAGTTTTTTTTTAAAAGCAGTGTCAAGATCAGATCTCAGCAGGATCATTTTCTTCTGGAACACTCATAAAAGTTTACTGTCATCGCTGAGTTAAATGTAATTCCATTCTCATGATGAAGTGCTATTCTAATACTCAAGAATGAGATGCATGTTCTATTTTTGTTTACATTCTAGTAAATATTATTTTCAAAACACAACTCTAAAGAAAATGTAGATCTAAGGTCATAAAGTGTCATTTGGTGAGACATAGAACACCTGCCACCAAAAGAAAGTGCTCACCCAAAAGTATGCTGAGCAGTTTAATGCTGTTGGGTCAAGATCAGTGTAGATATCAATAGGCTGTGTCCATCTTCTGTAGAAAAGATGGCTCTACCCCTATACAACAGTCATTAGGTTTTTCAAAGTTTGTTGGGAATTAGCTGTTACACAGCAGGAAAGATTAATAGCCTGACTGAGC
This sequence comes from Cettia cetti, assembly GCA_013401135.1. Classification (NCBI taxonomy): domain Eukaryota; kingdom Metazoa; phylum Chordata; class Aves; order Passeriformes; family Sylviidae; genus Cettia; species Cettia cetti. The sequence continues at coordinate 68,041 of VZUI01039335.1, forward strand.
TACGGTGAATAGAAAATCCTGTTGAGTGCAAGTTGTTAAATCCAAATAAAAAAATCAAGCATAAAGCCATAAAATTACAGATATCTTCAAATTAACATACTTTTAGTGAACAGCTACACCAGGGAGGTGATTTAGTTCACGAGCCAGATCCTAATTCTGTCTACACATGACATCAGCTTTATGGATGAATGGTATCAACAGACAGACAACACTAGAGTTGATCTATACCTTAGGTAGCTGTAGGTATGATGTTCCTTTTATTTCTGTATGCCTGTCTGAACCTAGTAAGAGTGCTAGCTAGACAGGATGCTTAAATAAAATCTTGTTATACTGTTGTCTCCTGTGTTATCTGAAGACAGAGAGATTTTAAAGTGGTAAATCTGATTCTCACACATGTTGCAATTCTTAAAACCTAAATATTGGGTCACTTTCACAGCTTTTAGGTTCACAGTACAATTTTCTTGAATCAGCAGAAAAGGACAGAAAAATTGCACATTACCCAAGCACAAAGGAGCACTCCACAAACTCTGATGCCCTGCTGTAAGGTAGAAAAAGCAAAATGGATCCCACAGCAGGGCTTTCTCCTCACTTATGTCTATGAAGAAGTGACTGTTGTTTTCCTTTCAAAAGGCTAATTGGAGAATATTTTTTTTGACATCTCTGGAGACTGGGAATAGCAGGGAATCAAGGCAGGAATTACAGGTCATTGCAGAAGACTGTCTTCTATTATCTCTGCTTATGTGGTGTTCATTTTTATTAGAATTGTGCTTAGTGACTGCAGGTGCTTTATGCCATTACAAGATTACAAATCCCTGGACATTTACCATCTTTAAAACTCTGGCCGTTAAACTTTGTACAAGATATCTGCATTCTTTTCTCCTTAAAGAAAAAAGGACAGAAAATCAAGGCTGCTTGAAGCATGTAGCAAACATCTAAATGGCTAATGAAATAAAATAATATCCACAAAGTATCATTATTTTGAAATAAAATATCTAGATATTTAAGGTCCAGGCTCATTAGTTTTGTATTTTGGTCAGACTTGACAACATAGAAACAGGAAAGTCTGCAGCCTAGTTGCCTGTATGCCTTGCAAACATTAGGCAACCTACCTTTGTGCAATTTTTGTTCTCTTAAATCCGTCTAAAAATATTTTTAAAAACAGCACAAAACACACCAGGCTGTATTTTCCTGCCTAGCTATCTACACTTTCTGAGTATTTGCACCTCTCAGTGCTATATTGAACAATAGCCTACATTCACCTTTCCAGAAAAATCTGCAGGAGCAGGCAAAATACAGACATAACTCTCTGCAGTCATCTAAAACATGATGTCAAATTTCCATTTTAACCTCATTTCAAATCTAAGCTAAAAGAGTATACCTTTTTTTCCTCCCTTTGGTTTAAATTGACTGCTATTACTTAACTCTGGCAGTAGAGCTTTTACAAAGGATGATATATAAAGGGGAACTCTGCAGTAAATCACTATTAACATTATGAATGATGAATGATGAAAACTATTTTAAATAACTTTCTTAAATCACCTGAATTAGAACCATGATACCCTTTCCTTCATATATTCTTCTAAAAACAAAGCTTCCAAACCCAATGTATTTGCTTGAATGATAGAGAAACACAAATATATTAATTATTCTACCTAATTATGCTGGACCTAATGCCAAAATATCAACAATCAAGAGTGGTTACTATGCTTACTTTATAAAATGGTTGAACAACAATTTATTTTCAATGATAAGTTCACTCTTTATTTTACTGATTTTAAACTTTTTTTCATGTACTGTTTTTGTTAATTTTTAATCTGAGCTATTTTTGTACAGGTGAATGGAATAGACATGGCTTATCTGGACGTTTCTTATTTAACGTTTCTTCCAATCAAATGAATTGATCTCTGACGGTAATTTTTGTTTCAGTCAAAATTACAAGATGGGTTGATTATTTAAAAATATGGATCACTTCAGAGAGAATATAAAAATAAAGTACATTTGAAAAAAAGGTCAACTACTGCTTTCTTTCAAGTCAAAAGTAAATTCCAACAAATATCACTAGATATGCCACAGCATGATTCCTGGGGTCAAAGTAATGGTCAGCTTGATTTCTTTGTGGCTTACAGGAAAGAAAAGGTTTACTAACAGCTTCAAGAAACCCTGCTGAACTAACTTATCACTGCTGTATAAAAACTTGTTTTACAGTAATAAATAAAAAAAAAATAATAATTTCTTGTTTTGGTCTCACAGACCCATAGTAGATTTTTTAAAAATCAGGGTCTAAATCCTTAGGAATCATTAATTATTATTTTATGGATATTAACAAATAACTATGATAGTACCTATTTCTAAGGCACAAAGCACTTAAAGTGAATGTTTTTCACATAGTTTGGCTTTATCAGTGTTTGGTTCCACTTCTGTTAGCAGCAGAACTCATGACCCACTCTGGCAGCATGACAGTAGCCAAGTGTCTGTATTGTGCTAAGTGCTTTATAAGTACAAAGAAATACTGTTTCTAATGCAGGTCTGAGATACAGGCAAAATGTACATATCTGAAAGACAGTAAGATGTAAGGAGATTGAGCAGAAAATCCTGTATGTGACAAAATGGGGCACATGTCAACAAGCAATAGTGAGGGAGGACTTGTACTGTCTGCATATGTACCAGTGAAATACTATAGTGTGAGAAAAAGTGTAGAGAAAAGTTCTTGTTGCCTTCATTGTTTACTGCTATAAATTATGTATATATATAGATATATACATATATTTTAGCACACTGTGGCTAATTCAAGAAATTACTGACTAAGAAACTAAATAGAAATTACCACAAAATATTTATATTCAAAATCTCAGGTTACCAAAGAAGAATATAATGGTTTCCTTTAAATCAGTCATCTTCTACATCTTGTTAATATAGAGGAAATTTTATTCATTTATTTATTCTGCTCATCTTATTTGAAAGTAGAAATCCAAAGTATTTGGAAAAACTAACCTTATATCTGCTCCTAAAGGAAAGCTATGATTACTGGGTCAAATGGACATGCTTTAGTGAGGCAGCTAGTGAAAGACACACAAGAAATCAGTGCAGGTATCCTAGAAACCATATACACAAGCAATACCTTAATGTTCTATACTTTCAACAGATGCACATTACAGAAATGAAGAAAAAAAAGGAAAAAAAAATACATAGAATTTTTTAAGAAGATACTTCAGTTACACCTATTACTTTCGTTATTTCAATATAAAATGTTAATATTAATGTATTAATTAAATTGTTAATATTTTAATTTTAATTAAAATATTAATAGTATCTCATACAAATCCAAGGTAAGAAGGCCTTCAGTTAATTCAAAGAAATTCTTACTAAAATAGCCATTACATTTTGTTTTAGAAGCTGTATCTAAATTTAAAACTGAAAGATCTTTGACAAAGACCTTCAGAAAAAGTTACTGGAGACAAAGGATTGTCATGAATCAAAATCTAACTAACAGTCAGGAAACAAAAAGAGAAAACAAAGAGCCTGTTACCCTTTGCAAAAATACCCAAAACCAATAGTAAGGTACCTTGATGCCACACTGTGATAAGCTCCTTACTATTTTAGTATATTTACTTCAGTTTTGAAAGAGAAGTAATTCACATAGGAAACTAAAAGAAATTAGGGACAAGTGAAAACTCATCAGTTAAAAATCATAAGAGAGATGAAAGAGACAATTATCTTCTGAAATTTTCCTCTGCAAAGAGGTACTGTAAAAGTATACAAACCAAACCTAAGCTAGGGAAGATTTAAAACTTTTCCCTCCTTTATGCTGTATCAGTGAGGAAATCTTATTAAACTTCAAGATATTCCATGAAATTTGCAACTGTCCCATTTCAGTAAATGAAAGCACTGTGTTCTCATAGACAAGTGATAAAGGCTATGCTCAGCCTTTAGAAAGATTCAAAGTGGAAATTAATCTTTATATGATAAAATTTTTATAATTAATGTTAAGAATCTTTGTAGAATCTAAATTGTCAGGATTCATATCTTAAACCAAGGTCATACTGTCTAGGATTAGGATCTTAGGGATTTTATTTACTACACAGATCCTGATAACCAACTGTCAGAAAAAGGCCACTGGAAAGAGATTTTGATCCATCACTTCAGTATTACTATATAATGTCTTCTGAAAAGGAGTATTGCAGAAATAAACTAGACTGTGTACAACAGCAATTCGTTAAACACTATGTTTGCTCTGGTATCTAATTTCAAGGGCTATCCAAATTTATGGTGAACTTTTCTGTAGTTAGAATCCAGAGTAATAAAACCTTCAAACAGCAATTTCCCCTTTTTGCATGGAGGTTTGCAGCACTAGCTTAACTCTCCAAACCCCTCTTAAATTTTATTATTGGTGCTTATTTGGCTAGGTATCAAGAGAAATTAGTGAGTTAGAATTGTAGAGATCGGTTGAGAGCTTTTGATTTTAGGGCAGAACCAATTATTCCTGAGCATACTGCTCCAGCTCTGACAAGAGGGTTAAGTGGCTTGATTCATATTTGCATTCACACAGCACTCAGATACAAAAAGATAAGGTGTGGAGATTGACTAGCAGAGACAGGGAGGGAGACAGGATGTGTATGTCTCACAGGTTCTTGTACTATACTTACACTACTACTTATTCTTATACTATACTATACTTATACTACAACACAGGAAGCAAATTCCTGGTGTCTGCACACATAAGCACAAGCAGCATAAAGATTGTCCTTTTGCTTTTTTAGGCACATTGCTCTGTCAGTGTCTTAGGGCTTCACAGGTCTGGGTCTCATTAACACTGCCAGAGATGTATGGACACTTTTCATCACATGACTTTTAATATTAATAAATTCCTATGTATGAAAATTCCTAGTTATGTAATTAATTGATCATTTCTACTTAAGTCCTTTTGAAAATGATGCATGTTATACCTGTTAAATTAAGGAATGATTTTGAGATGGAGGGAGTGGAATATAAAGCAGAATGAATTGTATTTTAAAATGTTAAAAGTATGTATGTCTCTCATCAAATAACAATTTTGTTTCTTACATTGTGATTACTTGCTAACCCATTTGTCAGCACAGCACAGGTGTTAACGACAAGCCACACAATTTTTCTTTTTTTTTTTGAAGAAGCCCCATTACTATCCAACTAAACCTATCAATCAGATTTTTTTGTTAATCCAGGTAAGATCTATTTCAATTTTTTTCTTTGCACTGTAAGTATGAATACAAAATTTTGCAAGGCTTGAGAGAAAAGACTCCATTTAATCAAAGTTCCTCAAGAAGACATATTCCCAAGTGTATCTTTTCCTTCATTATCATTTATCCTACACCTTATGTTTGGCACTCTCTAAGGCAAATATTTTTTAGAGCTTTTAAAACACCTCAGGCTGTGCCTACGGCTACAGATATGTAACCATATGGTTCCTTAATTACTTAAATCACTATGCAAGGCCTATGTGCTAATGTTCAAGATACATTTCACTCTGGTGTTAGCCCAAGGGGACCCATCTGATAGACCTCATAACTTTGGCATCCCTTGTTTTTCTTCTGTAGCATTTCCTTTGAAGCTCTCCTAAAATACAAGGGTAATTTCTCAGACAGATACCTACTGACTAAAAACTGTGGGGTCCTCTTGCCTGAAATCCTCTCTGTTTAGTTATTGATTACTCTATATGCTTGGGTTTTTTTCCTTTTTGCAGTTTTGCAGGTGACATAAATCTGGCAAGAGTGGAAGGCTGTGTTACCATCCAAAGGGACTTTGATTGACTTGGGGAAATGGGCCAAAAGGAACCCCATTAAGTTCAGCAAAGGAAATATCAATTCTTGCATCTTCACAGCAGTAACCTCCAGCAAAGCAAAGGCTGGGGAGTATCTGGCTGGAAAGCAGATCTGCAGAGAGGAACTGGAGGGTTTTAATGAGCAAACAGCTGAGCACGAGCCATCAATGTGCCCTTCTGGCAAGGAAGGACAATATCACTCTGAGCTGCATGAGGAAGAATGCTTCTGGCAAGTCCTGTTCTCTGCCCAGCACTGGTGTGACATACCTGGAGCACTGGCTCCAAGTACAGAACTCCCCAGTACAAGGTACATGGGCATACTGGAATGAGTTCAAAGGATGAATGAATTTGAATGAATGATTAAGCAGCTGGAGCATTCAATATATGAGGAGAGGCTGAGATGCTCATCCTGGAGAAGAAAATGCTTAGCAGATCTTATGCATCTGTAGGGATTACACGGATTTACCTGAGTAAAGAAGACAGAGCCAGACTCTTCAGTGGGAAGCCACCGACAGGCAAGAGGCAATGGGCAAAAACTAAACCAGAGAAAACTCCATTTAAACATATGAAAATGTTTTTTTTATGGTGAGCAAGATCAAACACTAGAGAAAGTTGACAAAGGAGGCTATGAAGTTTCCATCACTGGAGTTTTTCATAACTTGGCTGGATACAATCCTGAGCAACATGCTACAGCTGACCCTGTTCTGCAGGGACTGGAAATGCTGACCTTGGGAGATGCCTTCCAGGTTCAACTACTATGAGATTTTGCAGTTCTATGATAGTATATATATTTAAAAAAAAAAAACAACAAAAAAAGGCCAAAACCCCCCATAACAATAACAACAAAAAATACACCTAAGGAAAATTTACTTTGTTATCTTCACAACTAAAAGTTTCAAGTTGGGTGAATGACTTTCCAACAACTGCTGGATTTATTTGATCTTGACCCCTGAAATATGAGTGGAAAACAAATTACAGAGGCTCTACCTAGTGAAAGAATGAAAAGAAATTAATCTCTCATAAAGAGACAAGAAGACTCATTGAATATCATTAAAAATAATAAAAACAAACATTCTTACTTTATTTTGATTAGATCAAAGATTTTGACCTTGGCCACATAATACCTTACAGTTTTGGTGCAAACCCTAGGATATGCTTTCTTCTTTCATTTTCCAAGAACAATCAGAGAATATTCACCTTTATATATGCCATTGTATCCTCCATGGACTTCTCCAGCACTGGAGATTTCTTCAACATGAGCCCCTTGGTCAGATGTAAAGTATACAAGAGTTTTGTCACTCAGATTATGCTTCTCCAGCATATCCAGAATTTGCCCTAGGTGAAATAAAAAAAAAAAAAAAGAAAAAAAAAGAAAAAAAGAAACAAAGGACAAATTTAAGAATCATAGAATCAACTAAGTTGGAAAAGATCTTTGAGATCATCAAGTCCAACCTACGACCTAAACTAACACTTCCTCATCAACCAAACCATGGCACTGAGTACAAAGTCCAGTTTTTTATTAAACATGTCCAAGGACGGTATCTCCACCATCTCCCTGGCCACACAATCAAAGCCCAATCACTCTTTCAGTGAAGATTTTTTTTCTGATGTCTAACCTAAACTTGCCATTGTGCAGCTTAAGACTGTGTCCTCTCGTTCTGTCAGTTGCTGCCAGGAGAAAGAGACCAACCCCCAGCTGACCACAAACACCTTACAGGAGGTTGTAGAGAGCAATGAGGTCACCTCTGAGTCTCCTTTTCTCCAGGCTAAACACCCCCAGCTCCGTCAGCCGTTCCTCATAGGCCTTGTGTTCCAAGTCCCCCATCAGCCTTGTTGCCCTCCTCTGGACACTCAGGACTTAAAATGACTTTTTCATTAGCCTTGGCACACATAAATATTTTTGTCCTTATGCCTTTTTTGAGATCACTTTTCACAAAAACTCTCTTACACACAGCAATTGGCATATGCAGCACACAGTAGGGCACAGCCACAAAGGGCTTGTAGCAATCGGGACTATGACTCAGTTGCTGGAGGGTTTCTTCAAGTGCAATATGAGAGGATTTGTGCACATCAGAGAAAAGGGCTAATCCACAGAGAGGAAGTGACTTTTGGAAGAGTTGCTCTCAATCAAGGAAAACCCTTAGCAAGAAGATTCAAGCCACTGAGGATAGATCAAGGAAACCCCCTAGCGAGAAGATTCAAGCCACTAAAGATATTCAATAACACTGAGGAAAGAGTCTCAGCAATCTCACAATTTGGGGGTAAAGTCTTGCTGCCTAGCAACCTATAGAGGCAGTAATGCAAAAATCTCAGTGTGTTAGAGTAAGACAAAACCAAAAAAAGTAATAGAATGTATGTAGCACCTTTGAAGTATGTGTGGTTTCATTATCAAGCCTAGTAATTAGTCCTGATTATCTCATCATATAGAAAAACATCAGCATCAACCAAACTCAAAATGTGCAAAGTATTAAATACACCCAGGTACACACCTTTAGAAGAAGTATCCACAGGGATATGTTTTGTACCTCTTAGGCACCATGGACTCATTTTCACAAAGGGCTCCTCACACTACTTTGGCACTGTGGAGGGCCTTGCAGTTCTATAAATTACACTGAAACCTATTTAGACTGAATTCTTTAAAGCGTGTTTCTGTATGAATGAGAGTGAAGCTTGCTCCAGTGAATTTTATACTGATTAGGAATCTAAAATTATTGGTCCTGGAAAATGACCAAAGCTTAAGAATATAACTCTTCACATCAGCCTCACAATGAACCTGTCCTTTAGGGATCACAGAACATATAAAGATAATTCTGTCTTCGCAACCATTTTATCTTTATTCTTTTACTTAAGCATTCAAGAATGGTCCAATTTGAATGTTAATTTTGATTTGCTAACCTGTCCACTAAAAATTAATTCACTATCTGATGCCCAATTATTTTGTCAAAGAGGATAAGATAAGAACTTCGAAATACAGAGTCTTCTACAAGTTTTTCAGATCACGGTTTCTGTTGCTATGCTCTTTTTCTGGATAAGGAGTAATTATGTTTCTTTATTGCTACTATTTCTAGTTGCCTCTTAATGTTATATCATTCTAAAACTGTCTTTTTTAAAAGGTTGTCTGTCTTAATTTTTCAAATGACTGGGTCATGATTAAAGGAACATCAGTCGCTAAATTTAAGTAGATACCTGTTGGTCTTTTTTATAAAGTAGGAGCAAAGAAGAAATGTAAGAGTAGGAGAATTTGTTTATGTAAATTTTGAAGCCTTGTGGGAGTTGAAATTTCCCAACAGAGCTTAGAAAATCTGTTACAAAGGCTGACATTTTAAAATTGGTGGGTTGAGGGAAAATCACGCAGATCCATCTGACAAGCCATGCGCTTGCGGCATAAGGTGGACTTAGTGCCAGAAAAGAAAGAAGAAATTTCCCATTGGCTTCTGAAATTGTCTGGAGAATGTACTTGCTAAATGATTTCAATCTCTTGGAAATGAGTCAACGATAAAAAAGTAGAGTATAAAGATAAATTAGGAAATTATGTGTAGCTATTCAGCCACATGACCTCCAGAGTTCCCTCTCATCCTACATCAAGCTATGATTTTATGATACAATGGCAATAATAAAAAATAGTATTGTGCAAAGAAACATATGTGCAGTGATGTGCACAACAGTATTTTTTTACATACATCATGTTCCATTATGAAATTGAACTCTCAAAATAATCTTGTATAAAAAACAAATTGAAAATAAAATGAGAATGACACTCAGTATATAACACTGAATGATCTCTGGTGATCACAGGCATTGGCATTCATTCAATAATGGCCACTTTGATTTCCCAATTAATTTAGGAAGATGTGAGAAGCAATGAAAATTGTCTTGCTATCACAGATAATCAAAATTAAAAATTAATATTAAAATCTAATGTAAGACATAATAATGACTTTTTTAACAAGGTTGAGTAACTTGACTTGCTCTGAAAAAAAATTATAAAATTCTGACACTCAAATGCTTACCATTTTAGAAAAAAACCCAGACATATAAAATGCATAGAAATTCTCATCCCAAACTTGTTGAACTCAATGGTAAAATTTCTATTTCCTTCAAAAGCATTTTTAAAAACAGAAGTTTAGAATTCCTACATTGGGTTTAATTAATGAATGCTAAAATGACAATTTATCTTAGCAGAAACAGTACAGATGGAATAATAGTGGTAATTCAAAAAACAGTATTGTCAGAGTATGGCAGTCACAACACACTCACAAGATAACCTTCTATTTCTATTTTGATATTGCACACTGGCACCTACTAGAAGGAAAACTGTAAATAAACAGCAAAGTGTGTGCTACCAGGAGATAAGCCACATTTAAGTATGTGACTCCTGTTAACACAAGAAATACATTCACTTACCAGTATTTCTAAATGGTAACCAGCGCAGAAAAATGTAAAGAATGCATTTTGGACGTCTGTGGATAGTAATCTTTCATATTCAATATTATGAGAATTTTGGAAGCAAATACTATCATGAAGACAAACACTTCTTATTACTGTTTTCTTTTTTCTTTTTTTTTCTTTTTTTTTTTGTAATTTTAACTGACTCACTCTCACTACTTCTGTATATTTCAGAGACTTTATAATTAAATTAAATTAATTAAATTAAAATTGAGTTACAAATATTCCCAGGCAATGACAGTTATTTTAGTTGTCTTGGAGGGGGAGAAGCACAGCTGCAAAAAAGAACTAAAAAAACTGTTGACTAAAATAGAGAAGATAGGCAAATAACAGAAAACTAAATACTTTCATATTAGACATCAAGGACAGTAAGATGAATTGTACCCAAAGTGCTAGACATGCTACTCCACGAGCAACACTTTAATGAGTGTGGTGAACAGATAAATGATGTCTACGTAAGAGATGATGGTAAAATTATATTACTTCACCCATAAAATAGGATTGGAAATACGTTGCATGTCATGGATTTTTGAGTTTGAAGAATGGGGCTTCAGCTGGCTTAGTGTCCCCTGTGAGTTCTATTGCAGGCTTCAGAAAGCAATACAAATTTCAATAGAATTTTTGGATGTCAAGGGTTTATACAGAATATAAAACTGTAGGATGAATAGGTCAAAACATCGGGAAAACCATGGCTTTGTTCAAGCAACTATAGCTTACTATCCCCAGAGTAGGAAATGATCAATAAAAATGGAAAGAGTTTAAATTAAAATACCTTGCTTGAAAGCCATGTTCTGAAAAATTAGCTGCTGTACTGATCTAAGTGGATGGTACCAGTTAATTTTTTTCTGCTTTGAACAGAACATATTGGAAAGTAAACATTTCTGAATATCAAAATCAATCTAGCTGATTGAGCTCCATATTTTCTACAGCTATTTAGCTACCAGAATTTCAGATCAAGCTACTCCTACCAATTATAGGAATGTATTGTGCAATGTAGGTGACTAACATTGTAGCAGACAATGGCATTAAATCATTGGGCATTTTTCTTTCATTTACATATTTTTAAGATACAAAACAGATTGAGGACTGCGTTAAGATGTTACTTGTTTTAATTAGTGCATCAGTGTTCCAAAATTTAAATGAAACGTCTTGTGAAATATACTGATGAGTGCTCTCTATATTCTGCTGTCCATTCTTGCTTCAAGCTGTGTAAAATCATAAAGAATTGTTTCACTCAGAATGTGAAAATGCCAATTTCAGTGGAGTGATAGCCACGTGAAAGTGAGAAGAGCAATTGACTCTGTTCTTTGGAAGGAAACAGCGCCATGCTGCTGTTCAACTTCTCCAGCACAGCCTGAATGGTAGCTCAACTAGCCTTGCTAATGATGATTGTAATTACTGAGTTTTGACTCTTGTAAAGCTCCTACTGTACACATCTACATGAAGAGAGAGGGCTTATAAAAATTGACTATTCAATTGTAAACACAGTACAAACACTGAAAAACAATAATGTGTTTACAAAAGTGTAAGTGATTTGGAAAACTGTTCAAAGGTTTAGTCAAGCATATGAAAAAATGCATTTTATTCAAAAATTAGTTTAACTGTCATTTCAAGTCAATAGAAAAGAAATACTATTTGTATTAATTCAAAATAATTTAGCATATTGCTGAAATTGTGAATAAAAAGCTACAGGAAACAGAATATTTCTGTGTAATCTAGGCTTTAGAAAAAAATAGTCTCTCTACTTGTGAGGAAAGTTTTAAAGCAGTTTGCCAGATTCAAAGACAAAACATATTTCAAAAACAACAGTTAAGAATCTTTCTAAGGAAAAGACTGTTGACAGTAAAGGAAATTCCTGTTAATGTAATACTATTTTCCAACTCCAGTACCCTTTCACATGCTTCTCTTTTATCCAGAAACTTACTGCAAGCTTGAGACAATTATTGAACAAAGATTCCAATAGATCAGCCTGGGAAAATAAGCCATTACATCACTGCCTGGAAGAGGTAGTTTGCTTGTTTTTCGGGTCTTATTGTTTTTATTTGCTGTTCAGAATTTGCTACTGCTACTCATGTTTGGTTTTGAATAGCATCATTAACCAGAATCACAAATTGTAGTCAGCTCCAGGCATTCACCTCTGTGAGTGACAAGCCTTTGAATAGATGCATAAAATCCTACAAATTAATGCTACATGCATAAGTATTTGGAAACCTATATTTCTACCAGAAAATATATTGATACCTTTCAACTATATACTCATAGGTTTACTACATAGTAAACCTCTTGGGAGCCCCTTTCTGCTACAGCAGTTTAAGGTTTTTCCACAGTTAATCATCTCTTCAGGGCTCAAAGGCTAAGATTTTCACCTTATGAAAACTTAATGTTGCAGCTTCTGCATACCATCATTCACAAGCTAACAATCATTTTAATCTCTATGTTGATTTTCTGTGATGAAGAAAAGCTACTTCACTCTAATGCACTGATCTGATTACAAAAGCCACTGACTAAAAACCTTTGTATTAAAACAAGCTTATAACTAAGATCAAGACATCCCTATCTTAATTTTAGCTTTTGGATATTTCCGGTTATAAATATGCAAATGTTCCTGTGGTATGCTCAGAGCCATCCAGTTTCCCTTTGATAAATATGTAAATCGGTTTGTCTCTGCAGTGGGGAAGTAATTATCACTTTCAGACCTAGTCATTGAGTGCAACACTTGAGGTAAAGATGGAAAATAATAAAACCATAGACAGCAACACAAGAAGTGGCTGCACATATGGTGAACAGTACATAAACTCTGCACGCAACTTGTTTAACATTCAGAGCTACAATACAGCCACTGTAGAGTGGAAATGCTGGGACAAAGTATTAGGATATGCTATGGCACATTATCTAGCCAGTCAACAGAACACATCCACCTAAGAAGACAAATGACTCTCATAAGGAGGACATTAGCATATGAACCTCTAAAGAGAGAGTGAACACTAGGTAGTACAATTCTTTGACTAGAACAGAAAATAGATGCATAAATAATTACAAAAAGTATAAGGTTCTTCCTGCAGAAAAAAAGTAGAGTGTACATTCAGTACAAAGCCTTGAATCAGTACTACTGCACTACTATTTTTAAAGTTACACCCTGAAAACAATCCATACAATGAAGTGTTCTCCAAAAGTACAAAGCTGGAGCATCAAATGTGCTAAGCTCCTGCTATGATACATTTGTAGGATCTTCAACCTCAACAGGAAATTCTGCCAAAAAGTAGTATCTGGTTCTGAAAAAACACATCTATATTAGCGTTTTCATTTGTAACAGGAATGCATATTCACAGTAAATCCAATCATGGACAATAAACATACTTCTGTTTCCAGAGCAAAACCCTCTTGGATTTTGTGACCTGAATTTCTTTCAAAGTCTAAATTCAAGGACAAATTCTGGGTATGAGACTAAGGCACTCACACTACTGATGGGCATTCAGTCAGGAACCACAGTAAAGTCAGTCTGGGTTTCTCTTGTCTCTCCTGGTGCGCTGACAGTCTTTTTCTAGCTCAGAAGACAGTACAGACCTGCCACTGTTGGCAGCTTTAAAAATGGTAGGATTGATGAATCCACTGAAAGTGTAGTGCAGGCACAATCCAGCTCCAGCTATGCACACTGCAGACATCTTGAGGGTGGGATTGACATACAGTGTACACAAAGCAAAATGTACAGATTTGCATATGCAGCTCACTTATCAGAAGAATTTGACCCCAAAAATTCTGAATTCTTTTCAGTGTGAAATAAGGTAAGGCAATTGCCCCAGATGTAACTACCTACCACTAGAAATCAGGTAAGTTCTTAGGTCCTGATAGTCTGTAGAAAATCAAACACTTTTTTTCTAGATTCCCCTAGACTCAAAGAGGGACAAGTAAATCTGTGGAAGTGCTCAGAAAAGAGCAGTCTTTTAAACAGAAAACAAGGCAGCTTTGGTGTGGAGTCAGCTAAGCTCTCAGTGTGAACTCATTTTTCGTTTGGATTTAGATTGCCATGTAGCTGTAAACGTGCAACTCACTTGTGACTGTTTATACAGTTTTATAAGTATAATGTGTCTTTCAGACCCTCAGGATAAATTTCAGCATCGTGAACAGCAGATTAGGTACACACACTGCTTAGCAGCTTTGAATAAATCAACCAAATTTTGACTTATGCATAAGATTTTTCCTAAAGATGAGTACCAGATCTCTTATTTTTCTTATCCATAGGTTCAAATTATTTTTTTAAATATGAAAGTTGGAATGATACTTTATATACATGTAAATACATGTGCATAATAAAGCACAGAGTTAAGACGTCTGAAGACCTGCAAGTATAGTAGCAATAGAGACGATGCAGGATGGAAAAGTTTCCCATACTGCAGCACTAATGATGGATTATTACAGGTCAAAAAGTATAACTAATCAGTGGCTATTTCCTTATTAGTATTTAAATTAATTAATAAATGCAATACTTGAAATTTACTTTTAGACCTTACATCTGTTGAATATAAGTCTATGCATTTCTAATGTAAATCTTGATTTTTAGCCTGCTTCAAATGCTGAAATATGAGAGATGGTCATGCAATTTTAGGAGGGTCCTTGCATTTGCATTTTGCATGACAGCTGTGATAACTTTTTGGGTAAATTTGCATCTTCATTCTGCACATATCTAAGATTCCATTTCACACATACAACTGAGATGAATAATGAAAAAGGCATTGTATCATTTCCCACTTTGAGGTCTCCCATGTTTTCTTCTAAATTGCAAAAGGGATTTCTTTAGGTGTGACCTTGGTAAACTGTAGTGACAATTGAGGGACACTATTCAATTTTGAATTAGACTGTCAGGTGAATTTAAGGCTTCAGCTATTTGATAATTTCAATATTTGCAGATTGTGATTGATTGCATACATGGGGAGTGATAAAAGAAACTTTTTGCTATGTCTTCAAAGCATTAAACATTTAAACAAAGCTTACAATATTAACGTCAGTCTAAGTTTTAAACTGAATAAGTATATGGTCCTAGAACCAAATGCATAATGACAACATTTTGCCAGATTAATGTATGAAGAATTATGAATAATTTAAAGCAGGGAAAAAAATTTGACTCCCCATTTTAATCCTCTGCACTCTTCTAAAAACTTCAAAGTATTTGCCAGTTGTTTATTTCATTTTTATAACTTTTATTAAGTAAAATTCAAACTGTGAAAAAAATAGCTGACATTAGATCATAAGCATTTATTGTCTTTCAGCAGCCAAATCCTTTAATCTTTGCTGAATTTGGAAGAAGGTTTTAAACACTTGCTATAAATTACATGCCATATAGTTAAGAGGAGTTTTATCAAGATTGAATTATATTCATCATGAAGTCTCAATAAATTTAATTTCCTGGTTTTCTGATTTTAATTCTGCAAATCTTACCTAACATGAAGTAGGTGCACATTAACTCACCCCCAATACATATTTTTTTCTCCTTGACATGAGGATCATCATGCACACTTGTTAATTCACCTACTTCTCTAACTTTTGTGTCCAAGTGCTACTAGACACTCAAAGCCTACTGTGAAATCACCATCTCCAAAACATGCTACTTGATAATGAATCTCTGTATAGATACTGTTACTACCAATAAGAAAACAAACCTGACTATGAAAATTGTCTCAAGGGACTTTTTCACTAATGAAGTAGACTCTGTCTTTTCTAGATGACATTCAGAATTTAGGAAAAAAATACAAACAAATACACAGACACAAATTATGATTTGGTGCTTTTTTCCCCAGTACATGTTTGTTAAACATGACAAATATATGCTGGCTTAAATTACGAGGATCCTTTCTGAAGGGAAGGCAAATCATTTTTTAGGTCATCTTCACTGACGGTAGATTACTAGCTCACAAAGATTACTCACTATCTCATGAAATGGCATTTTGATTCCTTAATTCATTTAAGTGCTCTTGAAAAGATATTCACAGCCTATTCAAAAACAGTTTTTGTTGATGTTTCAGAGTAGTATTCAGTAGCACAGCAGATACCTATAAGGAAGAAAAAGAAAATCTGCCTTTTTCAGGTCTGAGGCCTGAGAAGAGAAATGCACCGTTCTTGTTTTAAATTGGTTTGGAAATACTTGAGGACTCTGCTTATTTCAAGATGTGTTTGATGCCCCTAAGACATGGTGAAGTCATGAGATCAGAAAGGGCCCTGAGATCATTAGGCTCATTTTTTTGCCTTTTCTCTAATTTTCGCTCATATAATAATAAAACAATAAAATTAGTTTGTTACATGTGAAATTACTAATTAACCTGAGTTTACAAAGGCTTAACACTATGAATTTTATATGTAATTTTGTTGGTTATGAAAAGTTACAAAAATAGACAGATATTTTTCCAATGTGAAGGCAAGGCAGAATTCTAAAAGGGCTCTGTCTTGCATATAAGGATCACAGTGAGATATGTTTTTTAGGATAAATCTGAAGACTGAATGTGAGATGAGAAAGGCTCATTCACAAAAACACCAGAGATCAGCTGAAATATTTACACAGATACATGGAACAAATTAGTCTAACTGCAATTACACACTATTTGGTGAAGAGAGGAATTATTGCCAAGGTGAACTCTCCAAAGAACAGATAGCAAATAACCATTTGAAGGCCCCAAGCAATGCATTTCTGACTTATGGGAATAGCACTACTCCTATATCCCTGTATGGATACACAGGCAGGTAGAGAATTAGTTCCTCCCTATTAATGTATGTTTTTATGAACTAATAATTTGTGAACTTATAAAATTGAAGTTAAGAATTTGTTTATAAAAAGATGTCTTTGGACAGGAAATGTTTGGAATTTTTGTATTTCACATGAATAGCTCTTTAACACACTAGTGTTTCCGTATCACATGCAAAGAGAAGTAAGTACAATCCAGCAAATAGATTTCTGCTCTAGAAGGCATTGGAAAAGTATGGTTGACTATACACAGGAAATGATTCTATGGTTATCAAGATTCAACAAATAAATATGGTAACATATTCAGGATAGAGTATTTGCATACATTTCCTGATAATATATTTAATATACCAGTTCCTCTGATTTAAAACAATTATTTTTTACTATTTTACCATGAATTCCTAAAGTTAATATATAACAAGGGAAGTAATTAAATGTCTCATCAAAAATCAGTTTACTCTCTGAGAGTTAAATGTGATATTATTGTCTAGTATTTTTTGCCAGGAAAGTCCTCAAAGCTCTCTTTAACTAGGCCATCTATTTTTATGAGCAGCACCTGGGGGTTATTGCACAAGAAGACTGGCAAACTGCAGCAGAATCACACAAAAGTTGGGCTGAAAATTTTGGATATGGAGCTTGACTACCTCAGCTCTAAATAGGGAAGAATATTTAGGATATGTCCTGTAGACAGGTTTTATGCTTCTTTTATTTTATTTTTTTTTTTTTCAAGGACAACTGCCAATTTTGTGCCTTATTAAAAAAATGCTGCTAAAAAGCTTTTGCTCATAACACCCTGCTAAGATGTTCCAACCTTGTTCTGTAGGTTATGCTGGTTACATTGTGTCTCACTCTGTCCTGATGTTGGTTTGGAAGGGGCCTTCAAAGATCATCTAGTCCAACCTCCCTGCCTTAGGAAGGGACATCTGTCATTAGATCAGGTTACTCAAAATCTGGCTTTGAACACTTCCAATGATGTAGCCTGATCACAAATTTTCTGGGCAACCTGTTCCAATGTCTTAGCACACTCATTGTCCAATATTTCTTCTCAATGTCCCAATCTAAATCTACCATTTTGCTGTTAAAAACTTTTGTCCGTTGTCCTATCACTACAAGTACTGGTATCAAGCCTTTCTCCAGTATTTCTTAGAATTTATTTTCCTTTATATATTCTCCCTAGGGCCTTCTCTTCTCCTGGTTCTTTCCGAGCCCAGCTCTCGCAGTCTGTCTTCATAGGAGAGGTGCTTCAGCCCTCTGCTTATCCTCACCAAGCTCCTCCAGGCCTGCCCTGAGAGGCCCACATCTTTCCTGTGCTGAGGACCCCAGAGCTGGATGCAGCACTCCAGGTGGGATCTGCCATATGCAGAGTAGTGGGGCAGATTCACCACCCTTGCCCTGCTGGCCATGCTGCTTTAGATGCAGCCCAGGACATGGTTGGCTTTCTGGGCTACAAATTCTCACTGTTGGCTCATGTCCAATTTTTCATCTGCCAAATGGAAAGGATAAATTATATGTGTTTGAATTATAAACAAACAAAAAGGTATTCATTTATGACTTTCTTAATGTATGCGCTGTGATTTTGTGATATCTAAATCAACTGAACTTTGGATTAGAAGCACTTTGCCATCTTTTACACAGTGATATACTCTACATGGAAATACTATACATTGGCTATACTTTTCACATTAGCACAACCATCTTGTGCTTGATTCTACTAGAAATAATGAGGCATCCTGAACTATTAATTTCTTTCAAACATCTGGCATTCAGTTATCTTGGATTCACAGGAAGACAAAGTTTATGCTACTTTTCACTCTTTTCTTTAAGATTAAAGTACAGTTACATTTGTATTTTTTCTTGTTTCCTGCTTTGTTTTTAAATGCTATTCTAAATAAGAAGTGAAAGTAAGCTTGATTTCTAACCCAAAACTATCTCAACCACTGAGATACAAGAGCCAAAAGAACCCAAATCCTTTACCCTCACAACAGTGAAATGGCAACAGGACTATAAAACCATGTAAACTGAAGGACCTAAGTTAATCTCACTTAATTACAGGCAAAGCAATTGTTGCATTAGAGACAAGCCCAACCAGTAGTTTGCTAAAAGGGCATTTGCTGAAAAAGGAAGATTCTTCTCTTCTTCTCCTCTTTCTCCTTCTTTCTATTATGTCTAGAAGCTGGCTAGAAAAAAAGGAAATAAGGGAGAGAAGGATACTCTGCCTCCCCTCTTCAGGAGTCATAAGGCTGCAAGATCCACTAAAGCTGTGGAATATAACTTCATGCTGGTCTAAGGCAAGAATTTGATTATCATGGAGTCTTTTTCTGCTCATCCCAAGTAAGCAACTCAGCCCTTAGGGGTCAGGTTTTCCTCTGTATATTGAGCTTACTACTGTAATACAAAATCAGTTCAATCTTCTCAGGGTTACTGAAATGTGCTCTTCATAAGGAAATGTTATAAAGAAAGTTTCATGGGTAGCAAGAGAGAATGATTTAAAAATAGAACTGTGTATACAGAATCAAAAGAAAGCAAAAACAAAAAGAAAGCATTCAAACTAGTAAAAATACACTGTGAAACACACAACCCCTGCCCCACAAGCATCAATATTAAGAATGATAGGAAAGAGAAATAAAGATTCAGTTTCAGTTTTTCTTAAACAGCATCCTAAATTGAAAAAGAGATGCCTTCTTTTACAATCAAGTGGTGAGGGAAAAAGCTGCAGAGCAAAATTACCACTTTATCAGCCTGCCTTTCACTAATTACTACATCATTACTCTACTGCTTCCCCTAGCCCTAAAAAAATCATTATTTATTGCACTATTTTATTTCTTTATTATACAGAAAGCAATAAAAAACTTTCTTTAATGCAATATAAATAACTGTTTTTTAGAAAAATAATGATCTTTAGTAGTATTACCACCCTGCCTACTATATTGTGCAGTTGTTTTAGCAGTCAAATGTACCATTGAAAAATTACCAGCCAGAGTCAATAAAAAGGCAGTTCTACAAACCTCATCAATAAGAGCTTACTACCACCTGTAATTTAAGCCCTGTGATTCAGCAGCATGAATTTCTGCATGGAAATTCAGTAATAGGAACCAGTCTGTTGATGAACAATACAGAATTGATTTTGTCATAAGCTTTATTGTATGATTACTGCTTTCACTCAGAATTAGCTCACCTTTTTTTTAAGCAGCACAGCCTCAAAACTATTAACATACCTATCAAAAGAAGCATGAAAAAGTTTCATGTCTCTCTCCAAAAACATGTAACGGGTTATTTTAAAACAATCTCTAATATTCTCAGTATCATCACTGAAACTGAAATGCACATGACCAGCTTTTGGGCTTTTTCTACAGCTATGCTGACAGCTATGAAAAAATGTTAAAAGGCTAGAAGACATTCCCTGATTCATCACAGAAACTGTTCATATCATTCTAGTTCATATATTGGAAAAGGTATTTAATTATCCTTAAAAAATATCACTTAATCACCAGGATCAGAAGAAATCCTGAGTTCCTGAGTCCAGGTGCACATTCCATTATTGCATTTCCAGCATCCAACATGGATCAAGACCATGAAAAATATTACTAATCTTTCTCCTTTCCCAAATCCCATGCCGGCTGAATTAAAGTCCTAATGCTTTACTATAGATCCACATCTGGATTAGTGGATGACTAGCAACAAAGTTATATCTCAGTAGGTAAAACTGAACATCATCTCTGTGTCTCAGTTTTTCTTCTGGGAAACAGATTAATGAGATTCCTCTATCTTACAAAGGCTTTGTGAAAATGCTTATTTGCAAATCTGTTATACACTGTAGCAAAGTACTGACACAGAAAAGATGAGAGATGTCAAAGAATCTGTCTTCAAAACAGAACTTCAATAGCATGTGTTAAATAAAACATGAGAATTCATATTTAACAATGAGAAATACACCTACTGTTGAGAAGCTGCTCATTAAGAAGGCACTCTGTGATGAGATAGGATTCCAATGGGAAAAGAAATGGCATGCAAGCATATGTTAAAAAGCTGTACCACAAGACACAAGCATAGGAAGAATGATTTTTTTCCCATCTTTGAGTACTTGACTTCACAGTCTTACAACGTTCACTTGTGCCTTCTGCATGTTTGTATGCATTTAGGGGCTTTATCAGCTATGTTAAGGTACTGGGTAGTCCACTATAAAACTATCTGCAGGTACAAGGAAGAGGTGTGGATGAGAAGGTTTAAACACTCAGATTAAAAATTCTTGACATTTTCAGTTTCTCTGTTCCTTGGTTTCATGTTTAGGCTTCTTTCATAGACATGCAACTACTACCAGCAACATCCTTCTCCTACTAGCACAGTCACATTCTTTATGAAGACATGATTACAAGCTCTATTAATACCTACACACAGAAATGCTTTCAGTGTTCAACTATTGAAGAAAATGTATGGCAAAACTCGTGTTCCTAATTCAAGGCTGAAGGTTAAAGGTTAACAACAGTAACACTTCCACCAAAGCGACTAACATCTATCATCCTGATCCCTTGCTCTGGATGACTGACTTACTAAATTCCTGTGGAATTTTTATAGCACAGTGGAAATGTAACTTTTCTTAAAAGTTTCACACTATCTGTGCTAAAAAGGTTGCTATGCAAAGGCACTCGATGAGCAAAACTTTTAGCAGTTTCCTTAAAATTATTTTTCCAGTCTGTAGTTTGGAGATTATCTACAATTTGAAAAAAGTTAGCCCCATTTTCTTTCCTTATTGCAATCTTTATGAGTATTCATACTCTGACCTGTATCTATATTGACCTTTATTCCTGTGGGTCAATTTTGGCTTAAATCTTTGCTGTGTTCCTAATCTCACTGATAGTGGTTTTCCCTATCCACCTTAAGCAAGGAGCTTAAGGTGGATAGGGAAAATCCAACCATACCATTTATATGTAAAATTAAACTTCAGAGGTAAAGGCTAAACAAAAGCCTGGTTGTACATTTCATTAGAGAACTTCCTATCCTCCTTGACTGGATTTATCCTCATTGTTTGGAGTCATCAGGATTCTCTCTTATTTCTAGTTTATCGAAAACAGGCTTTGAGCTTTCTCTTACTAATGGAAATTAGCTTGTCTAAGAGTAATGCTAATATTTTTTCACTGATTACAGCATTTTGATCTAACACAATGTTAGATGTCATGTTACTGGTTTGCACTAGACCAAATTTTAAGAGCTTCATAATTAACAGAAAGGCTTTACATTTTTTAAAATTACATGATTATATTTTTGTACAGAAAAATCTACAGTGCCCTATCACACGTTGTGCTAACAATTTAACTTCTGCAATATCAGATGCAAATGAACTTAAGCAGCTGGCAGCAAATTTTGAACCACACAGCACTATCACCACAAACTAGATTACACTGAATTTTCCATCATGGAGTACTAAGACATTATTTGAACATGACTGATTAAAAAGTGCTACAGAAACGGCCACTTTAGACATGCCTTGTAATCTTGTAAATAATGTTCTGAGATGGAGCTTTGCTGTATGCAAAGACGTGAAACTGTACTTAAGGAGGATTAGGTAGATCAGGAGGCTTATCATAGTGGAAACAGGAGTCTTTCATCACCTAGTCACCTCTTAAATTTGGTCCCATTCAGTTATGACTGAAAGCCATTGCTGCTTAGTGACATATGAAATGGGTTTGGGTTTTAGAGCATATTGCAACTGGAAAGCATCCATATCATAAAAGGCAGAACCACAAATGTTTTTAATCTGTACCCACATTGACAATTTTCCCAGGTGTGATCTAAAGAGTGAAAGTGCTTCAAGAGCTTAACTACTGTCTTACTGAAGAAACAGTCTCTTAATGCTAGGATAAGAAGAGAATGGCAAGACAGGGTGGGAAAATTCTGTCCTAGTCACAGAGTACCTGTATTGGCTGAATACCTTCCTCCTCAGAGGTGCTGGATGAAAATCTTTTATGATAATAAAACCAGCCTAATATTAAATCTTACAGATTTGAGATGTACACCATTGCACATTCAGAAAAGCAAGGTCAAGGAATGCACTATCAGCATCAGGCATCCATCTCCAGATTTTAAATTCTATCTTAAAGTTTTCAGGCTCAGCCAACATTATGTCAGTTTCATAGTAGTTGGATAAGATCAGTGCTTATCT
This sequence comes from Cettia cetti, assembly GCA_013401135.1. Lineage (NCBI taxonomy): Eukaryota > Metazoa > Chordata > Aves > Passeriformes > Sylviidae > Cettia > Cettia cetti. Next base: position 91,168 of record VZUI01039335.1, read on the forward strand.
GCTGCTTCTGATCCTATGGCATCATTCTGCTTTATCTTTAAAATCGATGTTGCACTGTTATAAATGACTACCTGAGGTGAAAAGCAATGATAAATTAGGCTTACCTTGGTGTGCAGGACTTTTTCTTGAAAAAAAAATTAAAGATAGCGCATTCATTTTTTTCTCAAAGCAACAGGATTTTTTCCCTTTTTTTCTTCTCATATTATTAATAATTATTATTTTGATTTTTAGTATAGTTCAGGATTCTCAGATTTGTGGTACATTTTTAGGTTGTTCCTTATAGAATAGGTTTCTAAATAGAGGTTCAAAGTATACAAACACTGCAAAGTGATACAAACACGTGAGAATTCAAAATAACAACCACTAACAATTATATGTAAAAGAAGAAATCTTGATTTCTAATGAAATTTAATAATACTATGCTGTTTACCAAAAGGAAGATAGTTACTGTTCAGTACTGGAAAGAACATTAAAAAAACCCACAAAACCCCCTCAAACCCCCAAATACCCAACCTCTGCGAATGTAAGTTCAGGTCAGAATAGCTTGAAATAAATATTAAAATTAAATTTTAATTACTATGTAATTAAAAATAATAACTCAACTTTAAGAGCTTAAAGGATCGTAAGTTTAAAACAATTAATTTAAAATGTGAAAAAAATTACTCCTTTTTCTCTTTGCTTTGTGAATGTATTAGACTACATTACTTTCATCAGAGCAAGAATTCCTATGAGTCTTTTGGGCATAACTCAGTTTTCTGTCTCCTAAATATAATATGTTTTCCAAAGTAACTTTTTTGTTTCTGAAAGCATTATTTTCATCTATTAATGAAGTGGTGGTACATCTATTACTAAAACAGAAAAAGATGCCACAGGGCTCATTAAAAAATAGTTTATATTAAATTGGAATGGTTTTCACTTAGACACTTCATTTACATCATTCCAGAGTAGAATGAAAATTAGAAGTAGAGGACATGATCATGTTGACATACTTAGCATATTAACTATTCAAACATGCACAAATTCATATAAAGGTATGGAAGGATCCAGTTTTCATAATCTCACAATTCGGTGATATAGAGATTAGGAGCCACAGCTTAATCATGCACATATTACTGATATAATCTCTTTTACAACACTGGGAAATCTCATTAGGGAATAGATAAATTAGATGCTTTTCACAAAAGTCTGGAGCTGGCTTGGTGGAGCTTCTGCCCTTCTCTTACTCTTTGAAAGTTCTGTGTACAAATATGTATTTATAGACAATTCTTAATAATGCTAATAGTGGAATCAAAGAAAAAAAGTTGAAAAGTGGTCTGACTTTCAGTTAGTCCTACTAGATTTACAGGTGCCTTGCTGCATTACAGTATAGGCTACATGGCTACATGTTGCCCCAGCGAATTGTGCTGTAGAGTATTGCAAATGCTTCAACAAGTCATAAATGCTCCTCATGTAAGGTTCTATTTTTCCAGGTATCTAAGGTTTAATTACATAGTTACTTCTGGTTAAAAAAAAAAAAAAAAAAAAAAAAAAAAAAGGTTAAAAAAAAAAAAAAAAAAAAAAAAAAAAAAAGGTTATGGGTTATTATTTCTTTGTAAGGAAAATCTATTTAAGGTGCCATTAGCATCCTCAAAATTTGTCAATCACTACAGTAATAGAAAATCACAAAATGGTTCAGATTGGAAGGGACCTTCAAAGATCATCTAGTCCAATCTCCCTTTCACATTGCTCAGAGCCCTGTACAGCCTGACCCTGAACACTGCCAGTGATGACACACCCACAGTCTGGGCAACCTGATCCAGTGTCTCTCACTGCCCTCATCACAAACAGTTACTTTCTAATAGCAAACCTGTTCTCTTTCAGTTTAAAACCATTGCCCCTTGTCTTGTCAATACAGGCATTGGAAACAAGTCCCTCTCCACCTTTTTTTATAGGCTCCCTCTATATATTGAAAGGCAGCAATAACCCTGGAACCTTTTCCTCCCCAGGCTAAACAATCTCAGCTCCCCAAGATAAAGAACCTCAGCTCTTCCAGCCCTTCTTCAGAGAAAAATGTTTCCAGACCTCTGACCATTTCTGTGGCTCTCCTCTGGACCTGAATGCAATACTCCAGGTGGGATCACAATAGAGAGGAGCAGAAGAGGAGAGTAACATGACAATATCTTGCTTCTGTTTGCTTTAGAGTTCCTTTGTTCCTCTACACCGACTTTCAAAGATTACATTTGATTTTGTTTCAAATATGATTTGAACAGATTTCTTTTTGTTTTCTCCAGCATCTCACACAACCAGAGAATGATAGATGTTGGAAGGGACTTCTGGAAGCTACCTTGCCCAAGCCTGCTGATTAAACAGGGCCACTTGGAGCCCTGGACCATCTCCACACTCCACCACCTCTATGGCAACCTGTGTTAGTGTGTTATCATCCTCAGAGTAGAAAAGTTTTCCTTAATATTCACAGGAAACCTCATATGTTTCAGTTTGTGCCCATTTCTTCTTGTCACTGGGCACAAACAAGAAGAGCCTGGGTACATTCCCCTTGCACCCTTCCTTTATATAGGTCAATAAGATACCCTCTTCTCCAGGCTGAATAGGGCTTCAGTCTCAGCTCCCCCGGGTTTTTCTCTTAAAAAATGTTCTAGTCTCTCTTATAACCTGTTGCTGGACACTGTTCAGTAGCTCTCTATCCCTCTGGTTCTGGTAACATCTCAAGCTATACTCTTCCTATAAATTTCTATAAAACCTTTTAAGATATTTCAAATAAAATTTACATGTAGGATGCTTTGGGATTCCTTTCCTTTCCTTTCCTTTCCTTTCCTTTCCTTTCCTTTCCTTTCCTTTCCTTTCCTTTCCTTTCCTTTCCTTTC